>CM060877.1:27063447-27213295 GCA_030737845.1 Acorus calamus | reverse complement strand
GGAAAGAGAGGCGGGGACGGTCATCAAAAGCAGCAGCTTTATCAACTCCTATTGAAGCAGGGGAGGAAGATGCACTTGATGATGATGGAGATGAAGAACGTGAGGTCTGCATCTATACTATTCTCTTTACTATGCATAGGTGATTTTGAATTATCAACTGGGGCATTTACAGTTTTTTTTATTTGAAACTAATTGTGGGAATTGTCACCAGCATAAATGTAGGGAGATATAGCCCTGTAGGTTTCTGACAGCTGTCCTTAAATGATGAGAAACTGTTGATATTGATTTTGACAATTATTTCCATGCAAACCATGCCAGAACGTGAAAATGGACTCTATGTATAGCACACATTGCTTCTTAAACATGTTGATGTAGATCTGATATGCTTCTCTGTTTTGGATTGTCATAGGTGAGTCACAACCTTAGATGAGTACAGGAGGTCCTGAACATTAGAAAAAGAGCAATTCTTTATCTTCATCCCCACTATCTCCCTATAGAAAAAGAGCAATTCTATATCTTCATCCCCACTATCTCCCTATTAATCTTGCCTTTTTAAAGAGGAAAATTGCCATTGTGTTGACCGATACCCTTAACAATTTGTCAAAAATTGAAGAAAATATTTTTGAAGTAGCTAGGAATCTAACAACTCTGCATTCTCTATAACAGTTCTAGATTTTTTTTTTTGAACTTCTTTATTTATCTTTGGTTTTCTTGATTACAAGTCCGTCTGACCAACCCCCCCCCCCCCCCCCCCCCCCCCCCCAAATTTTTTTTTTTAATTTTCAGGCATGGCTGACGACCATATCTTTGGCTATTTGTAAGGTTGGTCATTCAAATTTAAGAATGTGGTTGAAATTCAGTGATCATTTGCTGAAACCAATTTTACAGAACATTATTTTTCTTTCTTTTGCCACCATTATTATTCAGGCTTTCGACATGATGGAGATGCTCAAGAAAGAGGAAGAAATGCTTTCTGCTGTAAAAGATAAGCAATTAAAGGTATCGTATTTCATTTCACAAACTGGCTTCCAAGTTCTATGCGTTGCATAATAGATGATCTTGCTGTAATCTGAAGTAACTGTACAGTTTTGATATGGTTCTTAGATAAGTTTTTTTCCCCTTATGTATCTGGTTTAGAATGATTAAAATCTCTTCTTCTTCAGGGAAAGTAGATTTAACAAAGTGCATGTTACCATATAATTCCATGATTTGTCATATCGTGAAGGCTGAAGCCATTCTATTTGGAGTAAATAGGTTATAGGTTTCTCCTTGGCATATTGTGTCATTATATAATTAAACTGTTTGTTCATTTCACAATATGCTGCATTCATCAAATGAATATACAAAGAAGCATTTAATTTTGTGTGCGTTGATGTTTTTGGATGTTGCAATTACCTTAAAACTTGGAGCATTTTTATGCACTAGTAGAATTCCTCTAAAATCTCTCTTGTCCAAGGTTTAAATATAGATGAATTCTCAGGTTCTGTCTCTTCATGAATTCTACATATCCATTGGATATGAAAACATATATTTTTTTTTATAAAGATGCATAAAGCTGATGTTTTTATGAGATTACTTCATCTAGCTTAATATGTTCTATTTACTATTTAAGTTATGTTTACCTATATTACTGATTATGTTTCTCTGAAGAAAGTTGATCTGGATGTACAAGAGCGCAGATAGCTTCCAAATTAGTAAATATGAACTTGTGGAGGACCAAAATTACTTGTATGCATTCTTTTCTTCTTTCTCTTTATTAAAGCAAAAGGTCGATCTCCCCACCCCACCAAAAAAAAAATTCAAATAAAACAAATAAATTACCACACCAAAAAAAAAAAAGCATGTGCAATGGGCCGGCACCAACCTAGACCTATATTCCTAAAATAAAACACCTCGCCTGTGAAACATAGACAAATCACAAATGTCACCTGTTAACCATGCATGAGTTTGCACATACTGAAGATCGTGCTGTTATATTTTCACGTCATTAAATGAGAGGATGGTTCAACTTTTAAAACGGATTCAAATTTATTAATATCTAATGTAAGAGCTAGTCCATGGAAAGGAAAGAAGAATCTAACAAAATCAATTGAAAGATGAATTTTTCTAAATATAGTTGAAGTTTTAGTTGTTTGGATGGCTATAGTTTGTGAAATTTTTAATATAAATAAAAAACCTGATGCAGTTGGACATAGCTTAGAAGTATCCATGTTCATGTTTGTGCTACTATTCAGGATCTCTGGCCTGATGTTAGTATTGGACACTGGCATTTCACACGTATGTAAGTATGGAATCATGGTAATCAGTGCTTTCTAACCGAGTCTGTTCTTTAATTTCTGTCAGGAGGGGGACAAAGAATTTGCTCGGGAAATTCTTGATGAAAGGATCAATACAGCTGAAACTTGGCACCGAAATTCTGCATTTCAATCTCAATTCTCCAAACCAGCACAGCCAATCACTTGTGCCACCTTTGCTCAAGATGTTATAGAAGGGAGAGCAAGAGTATCACAAGCACATGAACACAAGCATCAACCCTTGATATTCGGGCCATCAAGTCTTGTGGGTGGAAGAATAAGTAGTGAAAGGGAAATGTTGGCAGCACAGGTCTTTCAACCTGGTCACAGGTATGCAGGCATTGTCCCTAAATATTAGTTGGTCGAGCATATCTTATAGGTGGTCATGCCTCTTTAGTTTTGGACAGTTTTATTTTTTTGGCACAAGGTCACATGGGGTCTAATATGTGCAGCATATTTGTTTCTTTAATTGAATGATAAGGCAACTACTCACCCCAAAAAAAGATAAGGCAATGTGATTTGTTAGTCCCTTTTTTTGGAGCTTCATTATCTGTTTAACAATTTTCTGACCTCATATATAAATGACAGATACACAGATCAGGGATTCATATGGTTTAAGTCAGGGTTGGAGGATAATGAATTAAGATCTAAAACGGGTCTACATAGATAGTATGTATAAGTACCAAGGAATATGCTGAAGTTGTCTCTTGCAATTAAAATTTGTGCTGCTGTTGGTTGAATTCATGACTTAGGGCAATAACTGAACAAACAAAAAAAATTCAAAATTCAAAATTTGAAATCCAAATCCTGAAAATGAAACATATGATAATGTCATTGAATTAATAGAATAACTAAGACTAACAATGCAATTACAATCACATCTATTTATTTGAAAAAATTTAATCTAGAGCCAGACTAAAAACATTAAAATTTATACTCAATAATTTACAAGTAAATAATTTCCAAGTACTTTCGGGGAAAAAAAATCCAAGTAAAGGAGCCAATCTAGTATCATTCTTTAATATCCATTTACTAGAGTAATGGAAATGTATAAACTAATATATATTGCTTAGCCTGAAACATCCATGAGGTTTGTATCATGTTGAATGCCTTAGTTCACAGGCATCGGGTGGTCATTATATGTGAGCTCTCATCTAATATGAGCGGTGCATGGCCTTTCTTACATTTAGTTGTCTAGGCAAACTAAACTGCACATTTATGAGTATCACGTACATTGATGATGACGTTGGGTTCATTCACACATGAGCATCAATGTATATGATACTCCCAAATGTGCAATCTAATTTGTAATGATATGCATGTATCACTACATGCACATAAATATGGATGACCATAGATGTGAAAATGTTTTGCCAGTTTGATTCTGGCAAACACGTTGAAGTGTGAAACTAAATTTTCAAAATCAATTCATTTGTTGTCCTTTTCTGTCCTTTTCTCAATCCTCCATGGACTTCCTACTGCTGAACATGAAAAATAAGCTTCTCATGATCTCATATCAATGAATTTTTTTTATAGATTGCCGACCATGAGCATAGAGGAGGCAGGCTTGCGTGAAATGGAAATAATGAATAAATGGCAAGAAAGGACCAAAGAGTTTATGGAAGAGGCTAATTCTTCGTGGCACAAGGAAGGTCAGAGGTCAGCATCAGCCGACAGCGATGAAGAAGCGGCTGAGGAGAAGGCAAGGGCATGGGATGATTGGAAGGATGACAATCCACGAGGTGCGGGAAATAAGAAACTCACCCCCTGTGGTTAAAATATTAGGAATTGAAAACTTGTGTTACCAAACGATTTTGATGGAGATCGATGTCACTCTCGGTTCTTGACATGTAATGATTTGTTTTCCTACTGTTATATATATATATATTTTGTTTCCTTTACATGCATGCTAACATCCTTTTCTCATTAAGAGTAATTGTATTGAATTGTTGAATCTTTGAAAAATTTTGGAAGTCCAGCCTTGAATCATGTGTACAAGTCAAAGTGCATTCAAACCAATAAAAAAGGAAAGGTAGGCCTTCATCTCTTTTACTTGGGTTGTTTTATCTGCATCACTGCATTTCATTATTTATTGGATATGTGACATGTTTGTTGTGAGCAACCCCTCCTGAAAATGACTGATGCCTATGGAAAGGGATTGATGGCAGGGGAATCAACATGAGTAACATGCAGGTGTTTGTAAGATGGTGGCAAAGTCTTTAGAAATGAAGCACAGATATGTCATGGAAAAAGGTAGATTCGATTTACAGAGACCCCTGCGGGTCTAATCAATGTTGGAAAAGGAGGGAGGAAAAAGTGCCATGAAGGACTGAAGGAGAAAGAACCCCCCCACTTGAATGGAAAGCTTCATATGACAGATTTAGGTGCACTTTTTGTGGATCACATCCAGTGGCAGATGTGAGCATGATTATTGCTTTGGATTGTTGTATGGATTGAAGGAAAATGTTATGTTCAGTCCTTTTTACTCTCTTTGTTTTGATAAATGATCCAACCATGTGTAGCCTCTAATAAAGCTGATTTTTTATTTGTGTAATGAAGTATATATCATTATGAAAAGTGAAGTATAAACCTATATAAACCGGTACATTTTTTTATGAAAAAATAAATTTTTTAAATTTTCTATACATTGTCTTGGTGGATTACACACTCCATTATTTGGAGACCGAGTCTCTATATAGGAGATGGGGCTGCAAACGGATTGAGGGTAAGAATGTGCGCTCTCTTCTTTTTTTTGCAAGTACTTGGCTAATGAAATACAATATTAATGGAGTATATATACTTCATTTGTTTTGTAACTCCATTTGCAATTTACGTCACTAATGAAATCACTTAAAATAGGATACACTACATTAGGGAAAATGTAAAAATATATGCATTTATTTTGTATGAACATGTATGCTATTGTTTTATTATAAAAGAATGTGATTCATTAGTTAAATATATGCTTAAAAAAATTAAAAAAATATGCGAGCTGCAAATGAAACGTTCAAAAAAAAAAAAAAAGTAGACTGCGAATGAATCTATGGGCTACAAATGAAACTATTAAAAGCGTTGGATATGTCATTCACCTTTTCAAGGGCAAACGTTGTATGTAGCTTTCATGGACAGGACACAGGAGTATGATCTTGATGAAAATGTGGGGCATATCATTGAATTTATGTCCCCCTCTGCTATATATTGTCAATGGTTTCAGGAAAGTTTAAAAAGTGGATCAAATTAATTGGCAGCCAATCTCCCCCCCTACGTGATCCATAAATATTATTTGGATTCTTTATTATTAGATAATCTGACTCATCATGTAGCTGTATAGTTTGTAAACTAAAATATGAAGTCTTTAAGCAGCACAAGCTGCAACTCCTAACAAGAGTGCATAATAAAATGCCCCCAACAATAAGTTTTTATTTATTTATGAACCCAGTCCCATGTAACTTTATTAGTCATATCCAACGAGATATACACATCTTTAGACAAACTATATATCTCAATAAAAAAAAATTTACATTGACTAAAATGAACACATTCAATTCAAAATGAAACGATATATATTTTTTATTAAAACATATGTCTCACAAAACAATGTTTACTATTTTAAAAAGATTATAACATGTAAGGATCATTCATAAAACCGCGCACATGACAGTCCCTAACAAATTTCCTTAATTATTATTTTCTTATCTTGCATCGGATGGTTTCAAATTCAATGACATGGAAGATTATTTTTTTAATCTAATATATAAAAGAAACCTCACATAACATTAAAATTATAACTTGATATTTTTTAAAATTAAAAAGATAAAAAAACCAGCCATTTTTTCTTCAGCTAATTGGACCAAAATTGTGGCCCTCCCCCGACAATATGCAAACACAAAACTGATTTTTTTTGGAATTGTAAAATACAACAAAAATGTCTCTTTCTTCGTGTGCAAATTTTTGTATGTACCAGTTATTCACTCGAAGTAAATCTAAACTTTTCACTTGAAATGATACGAAGTTACATATTGACATGGTGAATGAAGAGAAGTATTTTTTTCTTTTACAAAATTACATATTGAAGGGGCATCCAGCACATGCAAGTAGCACCAAAACATTGGAGTAAGCCTATTAACAGATAAAATAGAGACATGAGACCCTGCAACATATATTACATCTTAAATTATTCAAATATAAATATTAATTTTCGATTTCAGAATTAGTCTTTTTTATTATTTGGAATGGATATTGTGGGAATGGTTTATTTGAATAGGCACTGTTTTTCCTTATTGAACTATTTTCTCATGTCGCGATCTCATTCTTTTTGGTGTGAATGGGGGAGGAGTCTCATCAAAAGGTTTTCTGATGGTTAAGTTAATTAGGGATCTTTTGAGAAAGGATTCACCTACCTACAATATCTATTTTTGTTCATTTATATTCCTCACCATTTTGATATTGTCAAATCGTTCTCGTTAGCCAGATCCGTAGGATTCTATGAGATCTGGCAAAAAAATTCATCATTCAAGTGATTCGATCATAACCTAGGTGAGATATGATCCCTTCTATGAGGTCTTATTTTAAGGAGATGGTTTTGGGGATATATGATCCCCTCCGATTGACCCAAGTATAATGCATGATTTAATGGGGTTTGGATTATCCGAGTGAATCGGTCTCTTCGTATCAATAGAGGTGGAGATTGTTGAGGATACATAACAGGTTGTGATGAGGATGCGTGATAGGATGACTCTACTTGGAATGACCCATGGTAGGTCATAATTAAGCCATGAATATTTTTAAGATAATTCTTAGTTTATTGTATCCGTTAAAAATCATAGAGATATAAATTATAATTTATCACTAGGATAGTTGAATTAAAAATATTTAGAGAATTAAAATTAATACTTCACATCTTATCTCCATCATATCATATATGAAAATACAGTAATTATTTAAATTTTCAAAAAATAACGATTAATTATATGATATAATAAAAATCCAAGTGATAGCATGTGGCGGACCACACGATGCGGATTCGACGTGCGTCGTCCGATCGCGGGTCTATCACATTCAACAGTCGATGTGAATCGCACCCGTCCGTCTGATGAGATGGACCCGTGATCGACTGTCCATAATTGACACCGCACGCGACCACACGCCGCACTTAATCACTCCTCAAAACTAAACTAATAAAAACATACATAATAATTCTGCATTCCAATTTCTTCCAGCACTATTCGGAATAACTTATATTTATAATCTAAAAAATTATAAATATTCACGGATCAGTCTCTCTCTCTCTCTCACACACACACACAAAGAAAGAAAAAAAAAGAAAAAAAAAAGGAGAAGTCAGAGATCATCAGTAGATGGAAGGGACTCACGGGGCACGGTCGGGAAGTCTCATTGATGGGACGGTTCCTGAAACCCCCCTCGGCTTTTGCAAAAGAAACAGCTATCTATCTATCTATCTATCTATCTATCTATCATCCATGCCTCGTACACTTTCATTGGGGTCCCCCTATCTTTTTATGTTTTTATTATTAGGACCCTCACTCACAGGTCGGTTCAGGTTCAGAAAATATAAAATTGGACCACTTTGGGTGCGTGGGCCCTGCCTCGTACGGTTCATGGCTTTAACCAAAAGAGGACGGACTCACTCACTCGTAGTCATCCATTATTTATATTATATATATATTGGAGTGAATGGGTCTGTTTGTTTATGGTCCTTTAAATCTTCTTCTGCTCATCAACAGATCCCTCTATGAGTTTTTTTTACATTGTTTCTAAAGAGTCTGGAAGATCAGAACATCAGTATCAAGCTACATAGCCTTATGAATTGAACTATACAGTATATGAATTGAATTGCACAGTCTATAAATTGGATAGAAGTCTCACTCTTCTATTGAATACTGATGGTATTGACCATACTTAGACTTGACTGATAGGAAAGTGAGACATGTCTCAATATTTGTGTAATTCAATTCATAAGTTGTGTGATTTGATTCATAGAGTTGCGCAGTTTAATATTGATAGGGGTAATTGGAGCCAATTCTGACCGGGGTCAACCTCATTTTTAAGTCTTCATCCGTTATTAGGGGTATAGAATAAGCGTGCTTGTTTTATGAGAATATAATAACAAGCAAATTTGATATCTCTTATTCAGAAATGAATTCTTTATTTCGGAAATCTATTTTCTGTAAGTTTTATGAAAAGATAAATTTGTTTGAAATGCTTAAGAATGAATAAAAAAATGAGAGGATTTCAAGTGCACTTTTTTTTTTGTATTATGACATAATGAGAATGAGAATAAAGTCCAAAGTGACGAAGATATAAGATGATGCTCTTTTTTATGTTGATAAATTTTTATAATTCCTGTTATAATATAAATGGAGTTTTTATATGAACATATACCTGCGTCTATATGTATAATGATCATAGTTTATTTTAACTCATCAGAGTACAATTATTATCCTTTCCTTCTCCACCTTCTTATTTGCCAATAATGATATGTATCACCCCAAAAAAGGGTACAAGTTTCACCATTACAATTTTATAATACATCAAACATGGTTCAAATCTAATTAAAAATTAGAGGATCAAAGATCATTTGTGTCGTTTTATTCTTCCAAAGATGAGTATTCCCTCACAACTGAAATAATATGCAAACCAATGACTTGGGATAAAATGTGGGGAGGTTTTGTAGGGACTTAAAACTAAACAAAATGAATAAAAAAAAGGATAATTTTCAAAAACCAAGGCAAACAAATTTGTTCTCAAACAACCACACAAACACCTCATATATATATATATATAATATCTCAAATAGAGAATTCATATTTACAACACCAATGTTACAAGGTATTCACAGATTCAAAATCCCCATTAAAACATTGATCTCAACCACACTTCACTAAACATTACCAAGCCTTGTTAGCTCTAATTAAAAACATGAGCAACAGAAGCCTGCTCACTACAACTACTAATACTACTACTACTACTACTACTACTACTACTACACCACCAAGAAAGAAACATTACATCCTATAATTAGAAAATGTGAAAAGATTGTGTAACGCGCGCTGCGCGAGCTCAAGCTCTTCATTATCTTTCAATGTTGGGCTGTTGAGAATCCAATGAAGCACTGATGCTCCCACTCCCATTGCCCTCCATCGATGATGAAGACGATAAAAACTTGCTCTTCGGCTTCATTTTCTTCACTTCTTCGCTTGTGTAGATGTAAATCTTCCTCACCACCTCACAGAATTCCCTGCATTAAACATGTTTCAGATACAGCTCTAATAGAATAAAAATTAGATGAAGTGGTTTCATAATTTACCCCCATGGATCATCGCCCACGAGCATCATATCACCCTCATCATCAGTGAACACCACTTCCCATTTCTTCCTGTGTCGAAGCTCCCCCCTGATATCAAACATGCTCTCGAGCTCCGCTATCAGCTCATCGTAGCCGTCCAATGATGCCAGATCGATGGCCCTCCCAACCGCAATGCCTTGCATGTGAACCTTTTTTCAACAGAGATGATTATAACATGTTTTAGAAGACCCTTAAAGAAATCACCACCAAAGAACCTCTTGATCTAATTCACATGGATGGTGGAAAGAAACACATTCTTGTAATGATTGATGACTTTTGAAATTCAACTGGGTTTGTTTCCTAAAAGAAATCTTATGCAATGGTTGTTTTATTTCCACAGCAAAAAGAATTCAAAATGAAAAATGATGTACTATTGTGAGAATTAGAAGTGATCAAGGAGGAGAATCTATAAAGGTTAAATTATTTGATTTTTGTGATAGAAATGGAATAAAGCATGAATTTATAGCTCCTATTACACATCAACAAAAATTGGTGTTGTTAGAAGGATGAATAAATTTATCCAAGAGATGGCAGGAGTTATGATCAACAGAAACTAATTAAAGGTAAAAGTTGGATCAACAGAAAGGATTTCAGAAATTTTACCTTGATGCGACTCCTGGTAGCACATAAACTCTGATTGCTCTGGTTCTCTTTTGGAACACCCTGCTTAGAAGAACCTGATCGTTGGTCTGACTCGGTTGCACAAATTGAATTTCGGGCTGGCTCAGTCTCGTCTATGATCACGCTGGAAATGCTGATGGGGCAGGCCATCACTCTCTCCATGGTGGAAGCTGGGCTAACCAATTCAATCCCAAATAACCTACAACTAGCCCCTGTCTCTTGTGGTTTATTGTTCACTGGTGGTTTGGGTGGAGGATCTTCAGCCAAATAGCCAGAGAGAACTGGCCACACGGGATTTGTAGTTTTGCTGTCTGAGATTGAATCTCCAAAGAGCTTCAAAGAGACATCCATTGGAGATAGAGATGAGCCTCCCAACTGGTAAGACAAGGGGGAGTTGGAATCCTTTAACCAGGTATCCAGCCTATTCATGATGTTCAACTTGGTCTCAATTGGCTTTGGAGGCCAAGAAATATGGGTCTTGTTGTTCTGTCCCTCACTGTTGTTATATGTGGCTAAATCTTGAGATTGGGTCGCTCCCGGATACCAGAATGTCGAATTAGCCTCTGATATTACAACAAGAGAGGAATATGGAAACATTAATATAGATAAACTAGGTCTGAAAGGCCGAAACACAAAAGTAATTGAGATGTTTATCAGTACCGAGAACAGGAAGATCAATGGGAGTTCGAGGCCTCTTAGTTTTTGTTGGAAACACAGCTACCGGTTGACTCACATTTGGAGAAGTTGAAGAAACAAAAGGCTCAATCTCCCATGGAGAAACTCTCTCTGGCCTATGAATACCGGTGGCTTCATCCCACTGGACCTGTAAATCAATGGACAGTTCAATTTATATTAAGCAAGACTAATAAGAGGAAAATGAAGGAATAAAAACACAACCTTCAAAGACCTCCATTTAGAACATTCCCACTGAGAAGAAATTTCGCCAACCCCAATTATAGTTCCCGAAAATCTGTGCAAACAAAAGACAATTTTGCTTCAATAGACTTGCATCAATACAAACCACTGGAACAAAGAACAGATGATTTGGACACCCAAAACAAAGAGAACCTCTTCTCCGGTATGTCTTCTCCTTCAAATCTCATCTTGAATCTCATTCCAACGCTGAATCCGTTCTTATTGGCCTCTAAGTATTTGTTCACGCCAATGATAAATTGACTAGTCCTGATTTTCCAAAAAAAATTGCATCAAGTACCTTCAACCAACACATCACATGAAAAGTGACCAACTTCAAATTGGAAGGCCATCTCAAAAAAAACCTTGGTTTGTAGTAGACAGTGAATAGAGTTTGTGTTGCAACTGCGTGAGATGCAGTAGCAAGCACACCAAGATGCATGCTTTGACTGGATATCACTGATGATGGGATGCTGCTTTGCTGCCTCGCGAGCCGCCGGACTCCCACACGCAATTCTCCATTCTCCCCCCTATAATAAGCATGAAATCTCAATAGAGCTCCTTCAGAGGAGAAACTGACAAGTACAAGCACAATATACCTCATAAAAACAAAAGCATCACCAGCAACCAATCTCTTTGATGTGACAAACGTACTCCAACCAGTTGTAAGCAAATGACGACGGGGTTGACCTTACATGGTAACAAAGAATATCAAGAACCCAAAACCTTCAAATCATCTACAACTGTGTTCCATCATTTGCATAAGGATTTCAAATTAAGTGGGTAGCTACATAATAAGTCTTCCTGATAGAGTGATTGAATGATTCATATTTCACAATGGGAATCAAAGAAAGAAAGGCCATTGGAGCTACCTCTGAAGATATGCTTAAATCGCCATTCATACCCATGAAGGTCCTTGGCTGCAAGCTCCTGAGTTGGGGTTTGCTGGGTCATGTCCTAAACAGACGATAAAAACATTTTTTGACAATTCAACAAAAAACTTCAACATGTATTACAAAACAATAGGATAATTGAGAAGGCTCGCCAATGGAGGGAGGCACTCGTTGGCGTGTCTCCGAAGAACAGAGAATCCTCCATGGGTGCTCGTGTCGGAGGCCGTCAATATCTTGCAGAAAGAGTGAACCGTTGGCCTCGGAGTCTCCGAGGGGCAAATATCAGGACTCAAGAGCTCGTTTTGCTACACATCCAGATTTCAATTTCAACAAAAGCTTATTTTTTTCAAAAAAAAAAAAACCCCACCAAAACAATATACAAAATTCAATGTAGAATGAAAAAACCCCACTTACATCTGGTTCGGGTTGCAATGTAATTTGGGCATACACTTCATCACTTTCAGGCTCAGCCTAATAAAACCAAAATCAAAACCCACACACCAAAAAAAAACTCACTTTGCGTGAATTAAAAACTGGGGTTCAAAAAAAAAAGAGATCACCTTGAGCTGAGTGTGGACGACGCGACACAGGATCTTCGATGGGAGGTTGAACATGTGGATCTGCTGATCCAGTTTTTGATTCGTCGACGCTTGCAACTACACCAAAAATAAATAAAAAAAAAAACCCAAAACAAACGAAGAACCCATAAAATAAATAAAAACCCATAAAAGATCCATCAAAATCAAATCTTTTTCAACAATTCGTGCAAACCCACTTGCTCCATGTGCCCCTGCGGGAAGTAGTACACCATCTCCCCCTGCCGAGGCACCTCCACGAGCGGTCCCGCGCACGCCCTCCACAGCTCCTGGTACAGTTCATCCCCTCCAAATCCTAAACCCACAAAACAATCAAATCAAACACCCCCTCCCAACCCAAAACCCCAGAAACCAGAGACACCCATTTCTCTTACCCGTTCTCGGACTCTCTCCGTACGCCATTAGAGCTCTCCCAAAGAAGAGATTTTTTTTTAGAGGTCGCTCTGTCGATAGAGCTGTGAAACCCAATTAACCGAAGCAAGTGTTTATGTTGTGACCGTTTTGTTTTTCTCTTTCACTGGAAAACAAATAATGCCCGTTTCGACTTCCGAAACTGATCTCCCAAATTTTTTTTTTTCTTTCTTTTGACAGAGAGAGAGAGAGGGGTCCCGATTTTGTCGCGCCTTATTATGTTTCGCTTTTGGTTCCACGTGGTTAAGCTGAACCGCGGCTGAGTTTTAGCCCGACAGCGTTTCGAGTCCGTACGGTGGGGACCGTTTCCCGCTGCCGTCTGATAACGGCGGCTCGGGTTCGCGCCGAACGTGGGCGGACGGCGCCTAGGAATTCGCGCGGACGTTAAACGTCCGTTGTTTGAGAGACGTAACGTTTTCCGTTGCGGGGGGTTGGTTGGGTTTGGGTTATTAATTACGGCGCGACGCCGTCTTAAGTGGGTTCTTCGAAACGGTTTTGTTTCGGGTGGGGTCCACGGTCCTCTCACACGTCAGCAGCTCCCGGAACCGGGCCGGGCCATTGGCACGTGATGTGGAATGGTGTGTGTCGTCAAATGGTCGTTTGAAAACGGTTTTGAGTAATTGATCGCACAGAATTTTATTTTATTTTTTATTTTTTGTAAAAAATTATTTAAAAGTTGAGTTTTCTTAAAGTTATTAAGAAAAATTTAATGTAAAATCAGTTTTACATTCAAATGGTCAAATCTTATCTGAAATCAATTTTACAATCGTGCAATTGAACGCGATCATGGGCCTCTTCAGTGGTTGATACACTCAACACCGTCTGCATTTCATTACAGAGCAAATAATTTTTTGTCGCCCATACATTCTATTAATGTAGTTTTTTTATATTTTTTTAAATAATAGGTAGTGAGTTATCTAGATTTTTTTTTTTATAATTATATATATTTCATAAATGAGAATATGCTTTAAGAAAAATAAGTTAGTTGGGGACTGCAAATCAAGTTTAGTTCAATCATTTATATAGATTGTCCCTTTACATCCCCAACGGTAATTTGTTAAAGTGAATCTAATTTATTAAATACTGGATTAGGATGGAACGCCCCTAGTGTATCACAACATTTCACAAAAAAAATAGGTGTAAAGTTTGGTTTGATTATTGGTTATTCTAATAAGAATAATATAGTAAACTATATGATTTTTTAAAATACAAAATAATAAATTGAATAAAAGAAAAGAAAGAGAGGAATGGAATCTCTCTCTGATAATAAAATCCGATTATAAGTGTAAACGCGTCTGTATGTGAGGGGACAAGTATTGCTTGTCGTGAACAAAAGAAGAGGACGTGCGGTATCACTAACTCTGGAGTTACAATTCAGTACAAGATTGGAATTTTTATATTCAGTTGGGGTGAACTGAACCCACTTGCCATTAGATTTCTTTAATCATATATAATAAAGAATAAAACCACTCATTTTTTTTGTTCCATTTTTATTCATCACAATACATGATAATAAATGATATAGAAGTGTAGAAATACAAAGAAGATTCACTGTGTCAAAATTTTCAATTAAAATGTGAATAAAGCGTGGCTAAAAAATTATAAAAAGTAAAAAAAATGATGACAATTAATTTAACAATGGACGTATCTATATATATTTTTGAATTGAATCACTTGTAAATTGTAATAGCTTAATTTCAATGGTTGGCTAGACTTCAAATACCACTTTATACTTATTAATTTTGACATACAGATTCTCATTTACTTCAGCCTTCCAAACACATATTTTGATGCGATTCTAATTAATTCTCATTTATTTCAAGTCCTATTCTTGAATTAAACAGGGGCTTAAGATTCGTTAGATATAAAATTATATATAAAAAAGGGATTCCAATATATATATATATATATATATATATATATATATATATATATATATATATATATATATATATATCGCGATTAGGTGCGGTGTGCGGACGGTGCGGTGTTGACCACATGGGCTGTCGATTACGGGTCCATTATCGCATCCGACGATCGGTTGTGATTCACAACGACCGTCGGATGCGATGGACCTGTGATCGGACGACCCATGTCGCAACCGCACCCGATCGCACACCGCACCTAATCGTTTCATATATATATATATATATATATATATATATATATATATATATATATATATATATATATATATATAGGGAACTCGTGATTACGTGCGGATCGTACGGTCGGTGCGTCCGATTCGATTACGGGCCGTCGATCACGGGGTCCATCGCATCGGACGGTCGGGTGCGAATTCACTTCGACCGTTCGGATGCGATGGACCCGTGATCGGACGGTCCGTAGTCGAATCCGCACCGTGCGGTCGTCCGCACGCATATTATCACTCGACTATATATATATATATATATATATATATATATATACGCTCGCGATTAGGTGCAGCGAACGGCGGTGCGGCCGCGACATGGGCCGTTCAATCACGGGTCCATTATATCCGACGATCGATGCGAATCGCACCTGACCGTCCGATGCGATGGACCCGTGATCGCGGCCGCACCCGCCGTTCACCGCACGTAATAATATATATATATATATATATTGGTCGATGATAATATGCAGCGTCCCGCACGGTGCGGGAACGACGTCGTTCGTCCGATCGCGGGTCCATCGCATCCAACGGTCGATGTGAATCGCACCCGACCGTCCGATGCGATGGACCCGTGATCGACGGCCCGTGGTCGTTCGCGCACGTTCCCGCATCGCGCACCGTATCATTCCTATATATATATATATATATATATATATATATATATATATATATATATATATATATATATATATATATATTCGATAATATGCGGTCGTGCGGTCGCGATCACGGGCCGTTCGATCGCGGGTCCATCGCATCCAACGGTCGACGTAAATCGCACCCGACCGTCCGATGCGATGGACCCGTGATCGACGGCCCGTGAATCGCGACCGCACGACCGTATAATATCACGACTATATATATATATATATATATATATATATATATATATATATATATATATATATATATATATATATATATATATAGGTCGATGATAATATGCGGCGTCCCGCACGGTGCGGGAACGACGTCATTCGTCCGATCGCGGGTCCATCGCATCCAACGGTCGATATGAATCGCACCTGACCGTCCGATGCGATGGACCCGTGATCGACGGCCCGTGGTCGTTTCGCGCACGTTCCCGCATCGCGCACCGTATCATTCCTCTATATATATATTTTCGATAATATGTGGTCGGTGCGGTCGTGCGGATTCGACGTGCGTCGTCCGATCGCGGGTCCATCGCATCCAACGGTCGACGTGAATCGCACCCGACCGTCCGATGCGATGGACCCGTGATCGACGGTGATCGACGGCCCGTGAATCACGACCGCACGACCGCACGGCCGTATAATATCACGACTATATATATATATATATATATATATATATATATATATATATATATATATATATATATATAGTCGAGTGATAGCGTGCGGTCGTCCGCACGGTGCGGATTCGACTACGGACCGTCGATCACGGGTCCATCGCATCCGACGGTCGAAGTGAATCGCACCCGACCGTCCGATGCGATGGACCCTGTGATCGACGGCCCGTCCGCACCGACCGTAATCCGCACGTAATCACGAGTCGAATCCGCATCACGGGCCGTCGACCGTAATCGGGTGCGAATCACGTCGCATGCGTAATCACGAGCATATTATCATCTATATATATATATATATATATATGAGTGATTGGGTGCGACGGAACGACGGTGCGGCAGCGACGTGGGCCGTTCGATCGCGGGTCCATCGCATCCGACGGTCGATGTGAATCACACCCAATCGTCCGATGCGATGGACCCGTGATCGACGGCCCACGTCGCTGCCGCACCCGCTGTTCTGTCGCACCTAATCGGTTCTCTCTCTCTCTCTTTATATATATATATATAATATTGGAATCCCTTTAAAAAAATTGTTCAGTCAATAATAGATAAAATTGGAATGCGAACCATGATAGGGATTGATGCTTTTGTGGTGGAGAAAAAGAGGTATATGTCAAAAGTACTGTGATGCTTGAGTCAATAACTTTTTAAACATAAATTTAGCATATTTATAAGAGGAAAATATTGTGAGCATTTTCCTTCTTTTGAGTTAAGTAGTGTATGTATATATAATAGTTTCCATTTTCTAATCGGATCTTTTTGTTTTTGAAATATGTCTTAGTTTGGATTAAAAAAAAAGTGGAATAGTGTGAAATAGGGGTGAATAAATCCAAAAAAATTGTTTAGATTTACTCAAATAACCTCATATCTATTCATATGCCAAAATAAGTTGGAAACTATGTGGTATAACAATTTCACATCCCTCATGGAATTTCACTGGTATAAAGATGATCAATATGTCAAATCATTTTTTATTTTATATATAAATTTTTATTCTCATCTTATTCATTTTTTATCAACAACTTATTAATGACCAACCAAACAACAAAAACTTCTTTATTATATTTTTTAATAAGAATAACTAAAAATACAATAAAATCAAATGACTTATTCCACATGTATAGTTATCTATCCTAAATAACTTAATTCATATATCCATACGATGGCTAAGGAATCAACTACTTAAATTAAATTATAAATCTAAATTGTTGACTGCATTATTTGAGAATTAGTTACACTTACACACTGTAGTTTAATTCATACTTGTTTGTTTGGTCTAAGCTTTCAACTATCAACATCTTAAAAAAACATCTTATCGGGATTGAATTTTTCTATCACTAAAAATTCTTGATTCCATTCCTAGTTGGCAAAAAGAACCCCCCAAATAATTGGTTGATTGGCCTTTAGCCCCCGTTTGGATATAGAATAAGATTTATTCTTAGGTATTTATTTATCCGAGCATAAGTGGATATAAATAAGGATAAATTGATTTTGTATTTGGTTGTGTTTTGAATTATTTTCATTGGGAATTGTAAGAATAAATGTTTTGTTGTTTGGGTAAAATGTGAATAAAGTATGAATAACGATTTATAAAAGGTAAAATGTAATTATAGTTGATTTGACATGTGATTTATAAGAGGTGATGACAATTGATTTGACAGTGAGCACTTATTCTTTGGATGGAATAACCTATGATAAATTTTATTTAGGGGTTGATTGAAATCCGTATACCACTTTATACCAGTTTATTCTGGCACACTTTATCTGGGTTTATCCGAGCTTTCCAAACACAGAAAAAAATTTATCCGGAGTTATCCGGAGCTTATCCGGTATCCAAACGGGGGATTAAACTTTTCCTATATATGTTGTTTGGTATAATTTGGTGGTTTAACACAGCCAGTGAAGTACAAATATTCATCTGAGATAGATCTCATACCTTAGTAAATTTATCTCGAATCTATTTATTATTATCATACTAACCATAAATAATTTTAATTTTTTAACCATGTTTTACACGTCTTTTATCCTTATAAATTTATTAAAACTGATATATACCTAAACAGTTATTTCTTCTCACAATCTTATCTTTTTAAGATATTAAATAATACTAACATTACAAATAGATAATATTTTTAATTTTTATATATAACCAAATTCTCTAACAAATTAAATAAACTTAATTTAAAAATATGTCAAATTTTTTAACCAAAATAATATAATCTATGGTATCAAAATATATAACTGAATATTATATTTTATTTATAAGATCACAAATTAATATCTATATCTATATATATTATTAACATTTTTAATTTTTGAACTCTCTTCCACAAGACAGAATCTTATCCAATTGGTTTATCTAATTCCTTCAAACACAGAGTAATAGCAATCTTATCTTCTATGTTGCGGATGTGGAAGAACAAATAACATCATCTAAATTTGAGGATGTATATATCCATTTATTTTATTGAAGAAAAAGAGAGTTTGTTGTGATCTATACGGGGTCAAATCTAATATACACGAGATTGATTTATGTGGCATCATGTGGGGGTAGGAGGGTCTGTTTATTTTATTTTATTGGTGGATTGCTATTGGTGGTTTATTAACATTTATTTTTTATATTTTTATTTTTATTTATACATATTATGTGTGAATGAAGACTGGTTATTACTAATGAAACATGCTTTTTTTAAAAAAAACTTAACTCTATTTTAACATATATATCTCCCAACTCTTTTTTTTTTTTTGAAATATATCTCTCTACTTTTAAACCACCCCCCCCCCCCCAAATACATGCATCATTGTAATCTTAAATTTATCTTTTATCATGATTCCTTTGTGTCCTTTTACCAACAAAAAAAAAAAAAAAAAAAAAAGAGAAAGATTCCTTTGTAATCTTAGAGGCCCCTTATGTTGCACCTTCTTTACCCTACCCTAGTTTCATGATGTAATGATGAGTCAGAAAAAAGAACACCTTTGTTTTGCAACGAAGATTGCATGGATAAATTAATTGTTCAACTATGATAAGTCTCCCTTTCTTTTTGTATTTTCACGCAGGCCTCGTTTAGAAACAAATCCGCTGAGTTTTTAGATTGGGAGGAAACTAATTCTTCAAGTTTATTTTCAAATGTAAAAAAATTATAGTTTAATTAAAAGTTATAGATACATTTTATAATAAATGTATAAAAACTAGTATTTTCATATCATAATTCATAGAGAGACAACTTCATACAAACTCATGCAGTTTTAAACCTGATCAGCTTTTAGGAAAACGTTAATTTTCAAACTCGTACTCAAACAGGGCCTAAATCTATAATCAAGTTTATAAGTTTTATAATAACCTACATTATAGTATGCTTAATGAAAATAATCTTAACCCGATGTCAAAAAGGATTTATAGCTTCCTAAAAAAAATTGTGAAGAGTTTCACGCTTTCTTGTACTCAACATTTGCATTAACAACAACTTTCTTTTTTTTTTGATATCGGAGGGACTCTTCGTGGCTGACCTTACGGTCGAGCTGAGAAAGCTACCTCCTGTTTGCCCCGGTCCCACGGAAAATTCTTTCGAATAATCGCCAACAAACAGGTGGGTAAGTTAGCGCTAAGACTCAAACCAGGACCTATCGGTAACACCGCTAAACCTGAACCGTTGTGCTTGTACTCAACATTTGCATGAACAACAACTTTCCTATGAATATACAATACAAAGAGTCTTGTTGCACAATCTTTATAATCCCACCTATAGTGCTCTATACTTCGATAATTGTTTAATGATGTATATATTTCGATTATTACTTCGTTAGATAATGTATATAACTTAAAATTATTCACATTTAAAAAAAAATGAGTTCATATAATTGGAGTATATACATCTTTTATGAAAACACATATATAATTAAATGAGGTATATTATTTAAATAATATTAATATGGCTATGAACTACAACTGAAACTATAAACCGTGTCTAACATTTTCCATATACATAATGTGCTATGGACTGGATCTCACCCAGACCAAACATTCATTGATAAATTTTGTTGCCTCCCCATGTTCTTGTTCCTTTCTTTTCTCTTTGTTTATGTCCAAATGGCTAGTTATATGTACCAAGTACAAAACCTATAGAAGGGTATATGTAGGAAATGGATGGTTCAAAAAAATGCAATGTGCACCTACCATGGTATTCAGGCTTGTTTTTTTCCCCTCCACTTCAGAGCTTCTTCGAAAGATAAGGTTAATTTAATCTAACAGAAAGGCTTGGTTGGGGGAATATAATGAGTGCCCCAACTTTTAATTCCTTGGCATCTTTTGAACATTTGAACAGCCTCTGTTAGTCCTTGAACCAGAACATGGAAGATGCCTTTGAATTGCTTATTGAGTCTTGACCATTGGTTTTGTCACATCTTTTCTTTGGTCTCCACCTTCTCCTGTCCAAATCCAATCCAATTTTTGTAGTTTCTTTTAAAAAAAATTTAAAATTACAATGGAGCTAAGATTTTTGGTATTGTTACATAGAGTCATTTATACAAGATGGAGTGTATGATTGATTTTTTATATATAAATGAATACAATAAATTCAATAAATTTTTTTACATAAAGTATATTAAAAAAAACACAATAAATTTATTAGAGAATGGAGTGATTTCAAATTTACTTGAATGGATGATTTGCATTCAAATTCCAATAAACACTGTGTCACAATTTTTAATAATGAGTGATATTCTCATTGATTTTAAATTTAAATTTTGGTAATGATTACTCTTTTTGTGTAGTTTCATCTACGTAATTTATGATTCCAAGAATACCTAGTTTATTTTTTTCAAATGAATATATATTAACATTTTACATGTCGAGTGAGGACTGCAAAAATAAATGAAGTGTAAGAGAGAGGTCTCTATTATCATGGCATGCACCTTGCACTTTCTCAATTGCACATTATATAATTGGGGTGAGTATCATTTTTTAAAATTTGGATGGACAAACCCATGTGGATACCAAATTGGATGGCACCCCTTTTGTTTGCCCCCAGCCCTATTAGGCAAACCCCTTCCCAGCCACTCCTCTCCCTCAACCTTTGTCTTTTAAGGACCTTTTAAAGAAGAATTAATTAAATGAAAAAAGAGAGAGTCCATGTCATGAGAGATCCATCATGACTATGATGGGCAGGTGGGCCTCCTTTCCTTCTAGGTCACTAAACTAGAAAGTTTTAGTATAGTCATCCTTCAAAATTTTACTCAAAGTTGTTGCATGGAAATCCGTTTGTAGTTTTATTTTTTTTAAGGGAAAAATTCATATAACCCCCCCCTGAAATCTTGTCTAAAATTCATATAACCCATTGTAATCTTTATATATCCATGTGACCTCCTGTAATCATACATAAAATCCATATAACCCCCTCTGTCCGCCTTCCATCAGCCGAGTTAATGGCGAAATTGAAAAAAATCCATATAACCCCCTATAATCTGGCCTAAATCCATATAACCCCCCTACAATCTTCATATGTCCACTTAACCCCCTGTAATCTTCATATATCTATATAACCCCCTGTAATTTTGGGAAAAATTCATATAACCCCCTGTAATTTGGAAAAAAATATTTCTAGAAATTCAAAAATAAAATTCAAAAATAAAAAAATAAAAAAATTCCTCTTGGCATTTTTTAATTTTTAAAAATATTTTTTTCTAAAAATTGTCCATCTATCATATCACACATACATCTCTCATACTTATTTCCAAACACAAATAATTTATGCAGGGGTACAGTTTTCATTTAAAAGTCATAAACTCTTATCCATCTCTTATCTACCATTTATCTTTATTTTATCTAAGGTGAATCAAACAACAAAAATATCAATTTTACGTTTTCCAATGAGAATAATAAAAATACAACAAAATAAAAAATTACAATCCATTAGATGTTAATGTATGTAAATATTACTTTACTCTATTATTAATAAAAAAAATTATTTTTCTATTTTTGAATTTTTAGAAATAATTTTTCTAGATTACATAGAGTTATATGGATTTTTTCCAAAATTACAGGGGGTCATATGGATATGTGAAGATTGTAGGGGGGTTATATGGATATATGAAAATTCTAGGGAGTTATATAGATATATGAAGATTGCAGGGGGTTATATGAATATATGAAGATTGCAGGGGTTATATGGATTTAGGCCAGATTATAGGAGGTTATATAGATTTTTCTCAATTTCGCCGTTAACTCGGCTGACGGAAGGCGGACGGAGGGGGTTATATAGATTTTGGGTATGATTACAGGGGGTTATATAGATATATGAAAATTGCAGGGGGTTATATGGATTTAGGCAAGATTTTAGGGGTTATATGGATTTTTTCCTTTTTTTTTAATGAAGTATGTACTTTGTTACATAAAGTATATGATTATATGAGTAAAACATTGAATACTTCATTTTATAAAAGTCTATTTTAGATTTGAAGTATAAAATTTTTAAGAAAGAAATTAAAATGTGTGAAAACTATATATGAGACTGCATGTGAAATTGTTACTGACATTATATATTCAGTTTATTTGTTTAGTAAATGAAAACAAGATGCATAAAAAATTAACGCGTTTGTTGATGTATATGTTAAGAGCAACCCAACAAGCTAGGCCGAGTGGGATCTTGGTCCCCCCTTTGGGCTTCTCATACATACATATGAGATCACCATTTTTTTACCTAATATTGTGTGGCCTCATTTCACCAGCTGGGAGCTTGTCTCAGTGGTTGGTGGAAATATTTCCATCTTTTTTTTCTTTCTTTTCCCTTTTTCTGTTTTCCCTGAAGAACTGGAACTGAAGCAATATAATTGATCCCTTGCCCTACCAAATTTTGTTTCTTATCAATATGAACAAAAGATGAGACTTGGACACACTGCAGTTAATGGTTGATAATAAAATATTTACAATTATGAAATAAACTTACAACCATAAGGTATTGAATTCAAGTATCATAGCTTACTTAACAAAAAAAAACTGAATAATAATGGGAATAAGAGGGACCTACACTTTGGTAAAGTAATTATATTAACCATACTTGTATTTGAGATTAGCTACTTCAAATTTGAGAACTTAATACCTAGCTAGGTGACTCTCTCATATGCAACATTTTCTTAGGAGTGTCATATTCACAAAATTCGAATAAAATGAGTATCTATCTGGACATTTAAGGGGTTGAATTATAATTATTTTGTCAATAAAATCTTGAGAGACCTTTGGATAAATATAAATTTTTATGAAGAAGAATCACAGCTTGCGGGGTGGTTGAGATACACTCTCCCCAAGGGGAGGTCGGGAGTTCAACTCCCAACTTACTGAGAAAAAAAAAAAAGAATCACATCTTGCCATTTTAACGTGGACTTTTAGTAAGTTTCATTAAAAGAATGAGTTACCTTTACTAATATGTCATGAAGGTGTCTGGATACAGTGTACTTTAATATTTATCTAATTCTAGAATCCATGTTATTCATCATCCAATATAGCAGGTGTGAGGATGCTGGATGGTTGATTTGATGATATTATACTTTTTTTTTCCTGATGAGGAGTTGAGCTCTTTCATTTTAGGGAAACAAGGCAGTGGACTTGAGCCTATTTTTAACTTTACTTTTATGTTGAAAAATAATGCCTCGAATCAAAATAAAAAAAGAAGAAGATGAAAATCATCACACAAGAGAAGAGAATAATTGACTAATATTGCTTATGTCCACGGAGAGGATTTTTTACTAATTTTCTAGATAGTGTGATGTAAGGGTCACCAAAAAGCCCGTGGCCCGAAAGCCCGGCCCGCCCGGCCCGGGCCCGTTCGCGGGCCGGGCCTGCCCGGCCCGTTTTCAGGGAGGGCCGGGCTTGGGCCTGGTTTTGGGGCCCGAGCCCGGCCCGTAGGCCCGCCCGAGCCCGGCCCGTTCGGGCTGGCCCGTAGGCCCGCCCGCGGGCCCGACCCGTAGGCCCATGGAGGGTGATCCAATGAACTAGTAACATGTAATTTTTATTTGAATTGTGGTTGAGTTATACAAATTATTAACATTTATATAGGTGTTAATCTAGTTAAGTACATGTAATTATTTATTTTTGTAAGTAATTAATTCATTTAATATTTTTATTTTGAAAATTCAATAGATATAAATATTTTTTTCAACATTATACTTCAATTTTGTGTTATTTTAACATTATGTACAAATAAACAACGTAAAATAAAAAAATAAAATGTTTTGAATTTAGGCCCGCCCGTGGGCCCGAACCCAGGCCCGGCCCGTGAGGCCCGTTCAGGCCCGGGCCCGTGGGCAGGGCCTGGGCCCTGTTTTTTTGCCACGGGCCGGCCCGGCCCGGGCCCGTTGGCCAAGCAGGCCCGCGGGCCTGGGCCCTGTTTCAACGGGCCGGGCCGGCCCGGCCCGTTGCCGACCCCTAGTGTGATGAACTACAGATCAAACTCTCTCTTATATATATATATATATATATATATATATATATATATATATATATATATATATAGGGAAGTGATTCGGTGCGGGAATGTGGGAAGCGATCACGAGCCGTCGATCACGGGTCCATCGCATCGGACGGTCGGATGCGATTCACATCAACCGTTGGATGCGATGGATCCGCGATCGAACGACCGATGTTGCTTCCCTCATTCCCGCACTGAATCATTCCCGCACCTATATATATATATATAAGGTGCGGCGTGCGGGCGGGTGCGGCTGCGACATTGGTCGTCTGATCACGGGTCCATCGCATCCAACGGTCGATGTGAATCACACCCGACCGTCGGATGTGATAGACCCGTGATCGACGGCCCGTGGTCGACGCCGCATCTAATCACTCTATATATATATATATATTACCCCTCAGTGTGTTACGAATTCTGGATCTTGGAATGTAATAAATCAAAGTAATAACCAAATAAATTAAAAGAAAGAAATAAAGAATTACATAGTTCGACAAATTTTACATACGTCAATGGAGCACACCAAAGATCAATCAACTATCAATAAGAAGTTTTTACAATGATCATACCGAAAAAAACCCTAGAGTCAAATATAAAAAAAATGAGATGTCCTTTTATACTGATATCTCTTTAAAGACAAAAAAATCAATATACAAATGACACTAAAAAAAAAGAGCTCGATCCCTGTGTGACCCTTCATAGCAATAACAATTTTCTATGCACATTATAAGGCTCTACAATATAAGGAGGAAGTCTAACTCATAAAAAATAATATGTATAATATGATAACATGATCATAATGTTGGCAGTGTCAAACTATAATTTGATCATGAATACTCTGCTGCAGCAGTTCATATTTCATAATCTAGAAATAATAAGAATGCATGACATAAAATCCAACATTTTAATCTATAAAATAAATCCACGTGTAGGTGTATATATATATATATTTATTATCAATGTATATAAAAATACGATAAAAGGTTTAAAGTAAGAGTAGATGGAGGGGTGACGTCACATGTAATGTGGTGGGGTCAATTGACCCATCACATTTTAAGAAAGCCAAACTATCATACTCATTTTTTCAAACCATGGTAATTCAGTCTACCAGTTGATCATTTTCAACGCAGATTTCTTAAGACCCCAAATATGTAAAAGTTTACATATTGGAAATCATTTATCTCCTTTCTTTTGATGGTTTATTTTTTATTAATATAATTTATTATTCTATTTTCAAAAGAAAATTTATGTTTTTTTAATAAATTTATGATAAAAGTAGATTTTTTAAAAATTTTATAATTTTTTTTAAATGACTCTATGTACATAATTTTGAGTCTTCTAAATACACGGACTTCTATTTCATGTATATAAATCACCAAGATAATGTTAATTTGTTGAGATAGTTATTTATTGTCCCTCTCCGAAAAAAAAAATACAAAAAACTTATCAATTATGCTGATCTAAAATGATTTAAATCAATTCCACATATTATAGAGCCCGTACCAAAATTGATAGCATGGCATGCTCTCTTCTGGTTGGTCCAATATAAACATGAATGACCAAATTGGTCAATGAACACTCAAGAAATAATAAAGAAAACAAATTAAATCTAATGAGAAATAGACATAGAGCTAGAGAGAACTTGAAAAATGTATATCTCCAACAATTTTAAATTTATTTTAAAGTATAAGTGTGCAATAGTTATAATGGTCTTGAACGCTGAAAGATAATTTTCTATTTAAATTTTTTATTCACAAACTGATGAGGATTTGTGAGTTATTATGTGCATGCAAAAAACTTTTAGTTAGATTTGTTAATATATTTCATTCGCTATCTCCCATCTTGACCAAAGAATTCTTAATTAATTTTTTGGCCAGACAAGATTCCTCAATGGATTAACCATAATAAACTGATATCACTAACAAACAAAGTGATTAGGCGTGCTTAATCACTCATATGGGGAGCAAATGATTGGTCAAAACCTTGTAGATTATCACACTAATCAAGTCAACAACCACATTAACACTGTCTGGTTTGAGCATCTAAAGCTCTACAAAGCCATCTGTGATGCTTGGTCCATTCGTTTTGTCCTCATAATCACTGCTTTGAAAGAAAAGTCCAAGTTCTTTATCAGTGATTTGTTGCAGCTTGTAACATATATTAACACAAAAGGTTTGTTAGAACTTTATGATACCCCACTCATTAGATGAAATCATGATCTCCATTAGGTTCCAATGGATTTTTATAATTGGCATTGCTACTGCATAAAAGTTTGGATAATTAATTATAATCATATTCTGAAGAGCTTCAATAATGAGTCCTTGCGCTGGCATGCCGTAGGCATGATGTCTCAAGGTGATATAAAAAAAACTACTTTGAAAATGGTAAGTTCTAAAAGAGTGAGATGATCAAGACAAACACATTTGAGTCATTAAAATTAATTGAGCGTTGTTACACGAAGTTTGAGCGAACAGTTCCATGAAAAATCTATATACCTCTATTGTCGTTCAACGATTAAATATATATCTAATTAATTTTTTTATACGTTAATTTATTAAAAATGAATTTATACAATTTAAAATAAAACAATATACGTTTTTCTTCAAAACATATATCTAATTAGATGATGTTTACTATTTTTAAAATATTAAAATATTTACAGACTATCCATAGAACTGTAGTGCGCAGGATTGTTATTAAAAATTATTTCTAGATCAGTTTGAATAAAAAAAGAAAAAAGAGAAATGAAAAAAAGGAGAATGTAAAAAGCTCTTCGCATGCATGTCAGCATGCATTTCTATCTATTGTTTTTTTATTTATTTAAATTTAGACCCATTGGTGTTTTTTTTAATAGCAAATTAGGCATTGCCATTAAGTAAGACCTATTGGTGTTGATTTTGTTAAATGCCAACTTTGAAATCAAATGTCTATAAAATCAGTTTTAGATAATTATTTTCAAATTAATTTTTTAAATGTGTTAAAAGTTAATAAAATAGTTTTTTTATTATAAAAAAGGTGGTTCAAAAACAACTTTTATGATTAGTTGTATTTTGAAAATTGATTTTGAATGAGATCAATATATGGTTGCTTGTTTTTATAAAATATTGTAGGAGGTACGCACACATTTTAATTTTTTTGATGGTCCATAATTTATAAAAAGCTAGAAGATCTAATGTCCACATATCTATATCGATTCCAGATGTTAAAAAAATATAATTAAAAAATAATATGAAAGATTAGAAATAGATGCGGATATGAACCTCACCTATAGTTTGGGTAGCTTGTATTTATTTTATATATGGATAAGTTTTGGGGATAATTAGGATCAAATTTATGCCATGTTAGGGTATATTAAGGACTTTTTACAAGATAATCATATATTCCTCTGAACGATATTATATAATGTGATGCTCGGAGAACCATAAACTTTTCCTTTAGTGGTCTCATATTCTGTAAGGTTTTCAATTAATTATGATATACATTAATTACATGAATGTTACCTTTTGAGCATGACTCCTAACATGAGTAATGAAGAAAATGATAGAACTAAGTTGTAAAAAAAGGATGGGATGAGAATGCATCACATAAGTACATTCAAAAGTAAAACCTTCACCAAAAGACTCTTAGCGGTAAGAGTCTATTTAATTACCATTATTAATTTTTTCTCTCCATACATGATGCATTCTCATTGGTTGCTACATGATATTCCCAGTAACAAATAACAGATGATCCTATCCAACAAAAAACGCAACCCTAAATTTAACCACAAGTATATATACAGTTTATGATATATGAACATGTAAAAAATTGTGCATCAAAACCCTGCAAATAAAGATATATATAGATGCATGGGTGGTTGTTTGTACAAGACAGTAACGTATGTGCATTGGAAAAATTCTAAGTATTTGTGAGTTGTGACTACTTCCTTTTGCTTGCTGGACTTTCAGAGCTCTGGAATATATTAATGAGAAACAACCCAAATTAACAACCATATATGTTATCTATCAATGGGGATCGGGTTAGGCCCAACGGATTGGATAATTTGATTGTTTAACGCGTTTATGATCATCCGATCTTATAATTTTGAGATACACAAATTAATTAAATCTTAAAAAGAAAGTTTAGAATTTAATTTTATTCTAAATTTAATTTTGAAATCTTTCAAAATATCTCAATCACAACAAAATGAAAAGATCGGATGATCGTGAACGCGTTGGACAATCAAATTGTCAAACGTCCATTGGACTTAACCCGGTCCCCTATCAATGTACAGGGAGAAAATGTTACATTGCGTTGTTAAACGTAATTCTTACACGCAACCCTGCGTGCAATCACAATTAACCAACCAGGTGTATGCTTTGTTATAGTTGAAACATTCATTTTTTTAATAAATATAATTTTTATTTTTTATGAAAATATATGTATTTTTTTTAGAGTTCCGATACATTCAGTCTATTTTGGAGTCATAGTCCCATACACTATGATAACATGACAAAAAAAATTTACTTTTCAAAAAAAAAACCATTGTATCTTAGTATGTGTTTTATTTTATATAATAACATATACTTTAATGTAGAAGGTATGATTTTATTTATAAAAAAGGGGATGGACTACATATAAGGCTGCCATTGGGGGCTCTGCACATATAATTTTCCTTTTTTTTAAAGAGACTTCTTTCTGTTGATTCATTTTTATGGAGTGAGCGACCAAGGGGCGAAGCGTTGTTGAGGTCTTCTTTTATATTATCCACCGTCTACCGATGCTCACTTTGACCTCTTTAGTGTGGAACTGTTGTTACACATCTTTTTGCAACCTCAATTTCAATCATATATGCGTCAATAGAAAATCACCAGACTTCGACCAATTTTTTGACATTTTCTATAAAAATATCAATACAATTCATTAGAGTATATACTTCATTTTTTTATAAAAGCAGGTACCTTATTAGATGAAATATTAATTTTAAAATATTAGTAACACATGTAGACTGAAATTGGGGTTGTACATAACATTATACTCCTTTTTATGGGTACACGGGCTCTAATGGGCTCTTCTGCTTATCAGGGGTCTTGAAGAAGCCCACCAGAGGAGATCCAGTACTGTCTCTGTTTGCAAACATCAGACTAGATGAACAAGGACACCCAGCAAGTCAGCAACCCTTGCCATCTCTCTCTCTCTCTCTCTCCTCTCACCAAAACCATTTTAGTTATGGAGATCCGAGAACAAAAGCAGAGAAGATTTTCACCAAGAAATGAGTCTGATTGTTGGGTTTCAATCTTATTTATTTATTTGGAAGTCTTCATGTGTTTGGAAAGTCCGCTAAGTCTTGACGACCAAATGATCAATACAACGTAAAAGAAGAGAAAAACTAAGGATATATGAAAAATAGAAATTAAACCAGATCACTCCCTTTGTTTTCTCCCCCCTTGCACAAGCAGATTCAAAGTTAAACAACGCAAACATTATCTTTTAATAAGCGGCAGTTGCATTTATTGGTCGTACTGGCCTCAAATTCAACATCAAATAGAATGCAAATTTATTACTTTTTCAAAATATTTGTTATTATTATTGGCGTAGTTTTGTGCCCCAGATATATAATAGTCATCTAAGAATAAAAAATATGAAAATTATTATGTGCGACGAACGGTAGGTGCGATCGTGACGTGGGCCGTTCGATCGCGGGTCCATCGCATCTGACGGTCGATGTGAATTGCACCGACCGTCCGATGCGATAGACCCGTGATTGACGGCCCGTGATCGCTGTCGCACCCGCCGTTCGCCGCACGCAATAACCCCTCTAAAAAATATTAGATTATTATTATTATTATTATTATATATATATATATATATATATATATATATATATATATATATATATATATATATATAGGGAGCCGATTAGGTGCGGTTTACGGTCGGTGCGGTGCGCGATCACGGGCCGTCGATCACGGGTCCATCGCATCGGACGGTCGGGTGCGATTCACGTCGACCGTTGGATGCGATGGACCCGCGATCGGACGGTCCACGTCGTAAACCGCACCGACCGCATACCGCACGTAATCGCGACCATATATATATATATATATATATATATATATATATATATATATATATATATATATATATATATATATGAAAATTATTGCGTGAGGCGAACGGCAGGTGCGGCCGCGACGTGGGCCGTTCGATCGCGGGTCCATCGCATCCAACGGTCGACGTGAATCGCATCCGACCGTCCGATGCGATGGACCCGTGATCGACGGCCCGTGATCGCTGCCGCACCCGCCGTTCGCCGCACGCAATAATATCCCTATATATATATATATATATATATATATATATATATATATATATATATATATATATATATATATATGCCGACGATTAGGTGCGGTTTGCGGTCGGTGCGGTGCGCGACGTGGGCCGTCCGATCGCGGGTCCATCGCATCCAACGGTCGACGTGAATCGCACCCGACCGTCCGATGCGATGGACCCGTGATCGACGGCTCGTGATCGCGCACCGCACCGACCGTAAACCGCACGTAATCGGCTCCCTATATATATATATATATATATATATATATATATATATATATATATATATATATATATATATGGAAATACTTACGTGCGGTCGTGCGGTCGTGCGCCCGCGGTCGTGAGCCGTCCGATCGTGGGTCCATCGTATCCAACGGTCGACGTGATTCGCACCCGACCGTCCGATGCGATGGACCCGTGATCGACGGCCCGTGATCGCGGGCGCACCGACCGCACGACCGCACGTAAGCACGTCCCTATATATATATACATAGACTGTCGATATGGTATGGTTTGTGCGGATTAAGTGACTTCGTGCTGGAAGGCTCATTAGCCATTCGATTGAAAGTCCACCGATCAAGTGGACGTGGTTGAAAAGAAAGAAGAGAAAAAGCGAAACTGGATAACTTGTTCCAACCGGTTCACTTAAAACAACTAAAAACGGCTGATGAGCCTTCCCGCATGAAATCATTTAACCCGTAAAGACTGCACGATATCGACGATCCATGTGTATATATATAATCATTTTTTACTTTGTTTAGATATATTTAATTTTTATGAATATAATTATAGGTTTGAAAGGCTAAACCTGAATAAGACACAAAAAACAAAATAAATCCTAAACTATAACGACACAAATAGATATAAATAAACTACCATGTTTTATTTAAGCTAATTATTTTATGTAATTGTCTATTGGGGATAGATATCATGGTTTATTCCAAATTCTTAAAATTACGATTTATTCATGCTAAACGAAAATGGTTTTCATTCTCATCCACTTTTTTTGTTCGTGCAACGAATGGAGACTTGATTTGTTTTATGTGATTGATTTTATTTTATCATGCTATCTCAGGCAAGGAATAGTTGTGGTTTTCTATTTGGTTAAGTTTTATATAAAGTGAAGATAATGGTGTTCTTGGATTTATCAAGACTGTCCAATATTTCTTGGTCCGGTTCCTTTGCAGTTTTTTATCAATGCACGATTTAAATTTACACACATGATGATATTGACCTCCATATGAGTACTGAAATAGATTTATTCATTGATTAATAATGGTAATATATGATCACCAAAATTACTTAACAGTAACATGTTGACATACAAAACAATCACAATGAATTGAATTGAACTTGCAGTCAAGGTGGAAAGTGGTCATTAGCTTTCTATTTTTAGTACATCCCACGGTAATAGTTAGCTATCGACATATCCAATAATAGTTTAAAATGAATCTAAAAAGCATCTCAATTTACTTCTTTAGCCTTGTGCACCTCCCCTTAATGAGACCTAGGTTTGAGACCAATCATTTACATGACAGTCAAAATCTTGAGTACAATTCTTTGGGTTGTTTTCTTGTTCTTAAGCTCCATTCACCATCTAACTTTATAGCCCTGCCATCCTAGCTAGTAGTAGTAGTGATCTACCTAACCTTGTAGTATCATAGGGTCATTATACAAAAAAAAAAAAAACCAAGCTTCTCAATTTAACACAAGACAAGCAACTCGTATAGAACTGCGATGGTGTGGATTCTGCGATGAGAAAACCAATAGAGTGCCATCGCAAGCTTTATCATTTCTGTATTCACACCACCCATCCAAACCATTTTTTTCTGGCATTTTAAGAGTCTAATAATAAATGATTTTTCAAGGTGGGGTTTTTAACTCCTGGCATTAGAGAATATAGGGGTCCCCATTGCGAATCTAAATGGATTTTTAGATGCATTTGGAACAACGTTTAGAAGAGATTTTGTTTTTTTAAAAACAAGTGAAAAGCATAAACATATTTCCAAACCACTCCACAAAAATACATTTATTTAAAGAATTCGTTTCAACTTTTAATACAAAAAAATATGATTTTTATAAGGGATTTTTGCATATATATATAATACCCCTGTCAAATTTTACTTTTATCAAAATATATTTGAAAAAACTCACAGTAAAAAAATGTTTCTATAAAACTTTAAATGAGTGTAATCGTATCTCTATACCACACATCATGAAGAATCCTAGATTAACTATGGTTAAAAAGTTTAATTTCACATGTACATTGACTTAAATGCCCTTATTCATACTTGAAAAAAAACCCCAAATTCTTCTTTCACCGCATTTGAGAGCCTCTAATGAAATGAAAAAAAGAGAATAATAATTATACCAAAAAGAATTTGACTACAGGGCATAGTTGCACTCACTAAAAGTTTTCAAGAGATAGTTTTGCACCCTAGGTTTTATCAGGGGTATTTAAAAAAAATTAAAACTAACATGAGTATACATGCAAAAGTAACTTTAAGTATTCATAACAATTGAGTTTGAATAAACTACTTTACATGAAATCATACTTTAATCAATAAATGAAACCATATAATATCTTGTATTATACTAAATCAATTACATACTGAAGAAATCTTACCAAAAAAAATAAAATTCCATAATGAAGAAATCAAATCAGACGCACAAAAGTACTCCCCAAAAGCCCAAAACGAACGCGCAAGAAAAGAAAAGAATCACATACAGGCGACACAGCCAGTTCGCACGTGCGGTACCTCGAGATTGCACAAACGCCCCCCCACACCCGCTCGCCTCGAGATCCGCGCTCCCTCACTCCGAGCCGTCTATGGGATGCACCGTAAACCCCCGCAAATCGACATCCAGATCGCGAACAATACGAGGCAGACCACCAGATCCGCCGCCAGTATCACCCGCACGTGCCTCCCTCCGCCGCCTCTCCTCCCCCTCCGCCTCCGCCGCGCACTCGATCTCCACCCCCGCCTTCTCATCCGCCTCCGCCAATCGGCGAATCACGGGCCCGAACCTCTCCTGGAAGCAACGGCGGAAGATCCGCCTCCGACCGGGGGATCCGATTTTGGCAACAAACGCGTCGCGGACGCGGCGGAGGAATCGGAACGGGGGGCCGCGGCCGTCGTCGGAGATGGAGAAGAAGACGAAGGGGCCGCCGTCGATGAGGAAGCTGTAGACCCTGCCGCGGACGGTGTGGGAGTACCGGAGGTGGTGCGGCGGGGCGTTCTCGAGGCATTTCGCGGCGATCACCTCGAGATTCTCGTCGTCGCCGATGGTCGCGTCGGCGAGGACCGTCGATCCGGTGGAGACGCAGGCGTAGAGGATCGGGGACCGGCGGAGGGGGAGCATCGGATGGAGGGAGGTCAGGGAGGGGAGATCGGCATTTGGTGGCCGTCTGATTTGGATTTATACGGTGTGGATGGATTTGAAGAGGTTGGATTTTTGAGGAGATTTTGAGGGTTTTAGTTTCGTCTGCATTCGGGTTTCTTTGATTACGATGAAGCTGAGGACCCGAGATTTTATATTTTATTTATTTATCGTAAGTGCAGAAAAGGCACGTGCGAGAGGAATAACACGTGCGATAGAGTCGTGAGAGGATATGTGGGTCGTGGTCCTGGCCTTGTAAATTTTAATGTTCGTTTGGGTCCATTAGCTTTAATCAGTGGGCCTTGGGCCACCCAATCTTGTCAGGAATGCTGAAAAATGTTACTCGTATTTTAAAGTTCAAAAACATTTTTTCATTAAAAAAAAATTAAAAATCAAACCTCATTATCTTAAGAAAAGGTGAAGTATATACTTAGTGATACCATTCGTAAAAAAATGTGAATATTATTTAAAAACATAACCAGATCGACTAATCTGACCTGACCATGATCTGGCTTCTCAAACTGATCATATTTTTACAAAATTAATATTTGGATGATTGATCTAAGTCGGTGTTTTTAGTTTTTGGATTTTAATAATGAATTTTGGTTTTATGTGTTGAAAAACAACAAATTAATTTTTTTAGGAAAAAAAAAAGGTTCAGTGTAGGTTTAATGAAATAGCTCATTATTTTCCTAAGCCCATGTTTGCATAGAAATTTAAGTTAATATGAGGTTTATGACTATTCTAGTATAAATAATGATAAAATAATTTTTAATTTGAATATGTTTTGAATTATTCTTGTCGGAAAATGTAATAATAATTTTTTTTTGTTTCGATAAAATGTGAATAAAATGTGGATAAGAATTTATAAAATGCGATAAAAATAAAAAAATGATGAGAGTAGATTTGCCGGTTGATTTATAAAAAGTGATGACAATTGATTTAATAGTGAGCCCATACATTCTTTTCGGTTGAATAACTTGCAATAACATAAATTCAAAGGTTGACTATAATCCATATACCATTTTATACATGTTAATTTTGACATACATATTCTCATGTATTCAAACCTTCCCAGTGCCTATTTTGAAACTATTACATCTTATTCTCATTTATTTCAACCCTTATTTTGTATGCAAACATGGGTACATAGAATTCATTAAAAAAAAACTTTATAGAAAAAAAACTATTTTTTGAAAATGAGTTAAAAATGGAGCCCAAGAAAAATAGAAAACTATTCAAACCTTAAGTGAATTATATTTGATGCTGATGGTGCAATTCAAGTTGTAGGAAATAAAATCTGTCTCACCCGAATAAGGAATAAGAGTATAAGAATTAATCTTATTAGAAGAAAGTTACAATAGGAGCAGACCCGCATCAAATAAAAGTCCGCCTCAGCATAGAAGCTCATTTTAGACAAAGGTCCACCCTGGCCATCACATTCTGCCACGAACACGACGCCATCCAGGTCGGGCCAATAAATGGTCTGGTCAAACTCTCGATCAGATCTGAGTGAATAGAGACATAGCTCATGTCCGACTTAAACAGAAGCAGTCAGACCGTGGAGTCCGACTTGATGCAATGATTATTCACATACAAACATCAGCGAGATAACAGAAAGCTCATGGAATATTCTTTGACACAATGGTTGTGATCGACTGTTAGAAATCGATTATGAGGCGTTAATCCCAAGATCCCACGTGTTGTTCGATTCAAGTGCAAAGTGAAAAATTCTCTCTCTCAGCATAACTGGCACGCCCATTCCCTTTATAAAATAAAAGGGTATCCCCTTTATCACAAATGATCTCTCTCAAAAAAACCTAGACTCAAGCTTGAAATTCCATTTTAATGGAGACCTGGCTTGATTGTCGGAAGTTTGGAAGACGGCACTATTTTCGATGTGAAATCCCAAATAAACAAGGAGCTACGTGTGACTTGATCACTTTAACAAGGGTACATAGACAGCATGAAAAGTTATATCAAGTTTAATCCGGATAAAATTTTTATCAATCAATCCACCGCAGACCCTCATCGTCGTTTCTTCATGGATCCATCCAAACTAAACACGAACAATCCTTGAGTATGACTGATTGGGCACATTTTCACCCCCTCACAGAGGTGACTGGTTAAATTTTGCGTTGAATAACCAATTTAATTAGCACAAAGATTTTGAAATCTGAGACTGCATTTTAAATTTTGTCCAAAGTTCCGTGTAAATATTTTTATCGTATATGTATCACGGGTGAAAGGAATATCGCACCATGCATGAATCAAAATTATGAACAACTTGTCATGCATGTGCTGGATAGACCAGACCCCCAACCACGTCCACCAAAGGCAACTGTTCTGCATGCATGTTTCGTAATCGGAGGACCACTTGTAATCCAATGCCAAAAACTCCCATAATGTTATGCATGATGATGTTATTTATACAGATATTGTTAAATCATTGTATTTAAAATATGACGGTTGCACATATGGGTGTATAAATCTATTAAACCCTGTATACATTTCAAAATCTATATAATCCCATGACTTTTTCTAAAGTCCATACACACCCCCCCTCTCAAAACATATATAAATCCAAATAATCTCCTGAGTTAAATTTTCGTTAACATATTAAGGTTTTTCTGCGAATATTAGTTTCAACTCGTTAACCCTAGTTGAAAACATAGTATACAAATACCTCCTACAATGTGTTAAAAATGTGAAAAATCTTCATTTACAAAAGATTAAATTTGTTGCATTTTTAATAAATTATAAAGGTTTTTAGTATTTTCAGTCATGGTTAACGAAATAGTATATTTGTAGTATATTCATCATCTATTAACAAGTTTAATCTAAAAAGTTATTTAGATTTACATAAATATTAGGGGGGGGGGGGGGGGGGGGACATCACTGAGAGTAAGAGGTTACGTGAATTTCAATCTACAGGGATTATTTGGATTTCTCTCTATATATAAATAAAATAATCTATAAAGCCTTCAAACAATCACCACCCAGACACAGCCTTCTCAAAAGCCTGAAATGGACAAGAACGGCATCCCTCCTACTCAAGCGACGGCGCCAGAGTCCTCCATGAAGACCACCGTGGGCACGCGCCACCACCCTGTCTACAGGGGCGTCCGCAAGCGGAGGTGGGGGAGGTGGGTCTCCGAGATTCGTCAGCCCCGCATGAAGTCGCGCATCTGGCTTGGCTCCTTCCCAACGCCCGAGATGGCGGCGAAGGCCTACGACGTGGCTGCGCTCTCCCTCAGAGGCCGGAAGGCCGTCCTCAACTTCCCCGCCGAGGCCCACCTCCTCCCCCTCCCCTCCTCCTCCGCCCCCAAGGACATCCAGGCGGCGGCCGCCGCAGCCGCCGCCGCAGTGACATCGGATTCGCCTCCGTTGAGTTCGAAAATGGACGGCTGCGATGATGATGACTTCTGGATGGAGATCGAGCTGTCGCCGCTTATAACGGATGGTCGGGAGATCATAGAGGAGGAGGGGGAGCCCTGGGCATGCCCGCTGTGGAGCTGGAATGACTCCACATTATAACGCTGCTTGACTGACTGGATTTAATCAAGTTTCATCAGTTCTATAATACGTCATTTCACCTTATATTTCTGATTATGACATAACATGATCTTTCAAATGTGTCATGGGAAGTGCATTTGGGTAGCTTGTATTTGAGTATATGCTTTTGGGTTCTCTCCTTTTTATTAGCCGATGTATTGATGTATATGTGCGTTGCACATGAACGAGTTTGTGAAAATGTAATGAAGGAATATTAGTTAAAGTTTTTTTACCTTAATTATTTATATATGATTTTTCAGTACATGCTGTTAATAAAGGTTTTGATAATGAGTTGAGTTTAGATTGTTGTTAAAATTGTGATTGGATTGAGGTACTAACCCTGCTCTGCTATAAAACAAATTTCACAACAATCATTTCTTCCAACAATTCGCACTGAAAGAATTAAAATAAAAAAATAAATTTTAATTATGACTCCAAGAAAAATAAAAAGTCAAAAGTTAAAAGTCAAAATCTATCAAACATAAATAATATAGAAAAAACAATAACACTCAAAGCTATGAAGTGAAAATTGGCATCCATAGTAATAAGCAATTGAGTAAAACGTAGTAATTTGTTTATTATTTCAACTTAAATAAATGCCAAATTTAAACAGGTGCATTGGAAAGGGAAAAAATCTTGTCTAACAAACAGAGTTTTGGATCAAACACAGACAGTTAAAAGTGACCCATATCAATATATAGCTTGAATATACAAATTTATGAAGAAGCATGACCCATGACCGTAATATAACAAAACATACAAGGGAAATCTCTAACTGTGTATGGTTAACGATTTTAATCCTTGTGTCAAATTGTTGTTTGTTTGAGGGAATATTCAGATGAATATTCCATTTACTTAACGGAGGTCCTCCAATTGACATTCAAATAAATCCCTAGAAAATATAGAAAATCCGATTTAATTCTTTTTGAAGATGAGGACCATCCTACAAAGGAAATACCAGAACATGTTGAAGTTGTGCCTTCATATAAGAGATATCTACGGAGCGAGACTCCCAAGAACATAGGGCCCTGAAACCTCAAACCCCCTGACTAAATTGTTAACTTTGTCCAATCATATTAATGTTACCACCATATACAATTCCAGTTCATATATAATCATTAAAATAGAATGGGAGACCATATTACATACCTTGGAGAAGATCGAAAAAAAAAGTTCAATTCACAACTCATGTTCATTAAAAAAAATTGACAGTGTAGTCACACGATATGTAGTGTTAATTAAGTCATACATAACTTGAAATTTTGAGTACTTTAATATTATGAATAAAAACATTCACAACAGGTAAGAGAGTAATTTGCACAGTACAATGTAATTCCTAAATAAAGAGAAAATAGTGCTGCAAAAAAGTATTGCATTCAATGAATGAATGAATGAATGCACCTTTCAGCAAACCAGTCAACATGAGCATTGGTATAGCCTACAAGTGTAAAATATAAACATACGTCCAACCCCAACTGTGTAGCCAAAGGTGAAAAACTTCAGTGGCAATATTTGGTGAAATTTTCCACTATTAGTGTGAATTTTACCACAAACTTAAAAACTGCCAATTAAACAAGATCTATTGGGGAGTAGCTATTGTGCAGAAAGTGGTGTCCACCTCACTCATCACATGGTGCCCACCAGACAGCGGCTGGCTAAAGTCAAACTCAGATGCTTCCTTGACAGTGGATAGGGCTGGTATTGGAGCGTTGCTTCGCGACCACAAGGGCCTCTTTATGGCCGGTGTTGCAGCCCAAATTCCTAAGGCTTCCATAAATATCCTTGAGCTCAAAGGCATTTTGGAAGGAATTAGATTGACCCTCCAACATGGTTGTTCCAATTTATGGATAGAAGGGGACTCTGCAACAACCATCTCCTGGGTAAACGGCAGAGGTTCCCCACCGTGTATAGCAACACGCACTCTCTCTACCATCTCCCACTTACTTTCCCCCTTATCCAACTGGAGAGCGTCGCACATCTGACGGGAAGCAAACAAACCTGCAGATATGTTAGCTGCCTGGCGCAAACAGGACGGTGAAGAGCATATATCATTTGTACGGTAGATGTTGATTTCAACAGAGCTCTTAAAATGGACGCAAACGGAGCCGTGTACTTGAGAACCAAACAGTATTGCTGTCGAAAGTCTTACTTCTGGAAGCGGGTGTACTACTGATAGGGTTGGCTAGTAATCTGTGCTGCTAGCTCAACCTCCTCTGTAAAACCCTATGTAAATCCTTTTGTGTAAAGTCATAGTCATATAGCAATACAAAGTTTATTTTTACCCTCCAAAAAAAAAAAAAAAAACAAGATCTAAAGTGTTGATCCAAAGTGACAGGCCTGGGCTTCAGGCCCACGGGCTTAGATTTTAAACATTTTGTTTCTTTTGTTTTAAAATTTTAAGTTGTTCATCTGAATGTAAATGTTAAAATAATACAAAATTGTAGTATAATGTTAAGAAAAAATATTTATATTTTTTGAATTTTAAAAAATAAAAATATTAAATGAATTAATTATTTAAAAATTAAATAACTATATGTACCTAACTAGGTTGACACCTATATAAATGCCAATAATTTGTACAATTACATCATAATTCAAATAAAAATTATATAAAATTACATGTAACGCATTTATTGTCTTGCCCCCCATGGGATTGTGGGCCATGCCCGTGGGTGGACCTACAGGTCAGCTCGAACGGACCTACAGGCCGGGGCCTGGCCCCAGAATCAAGCCCGAGCTCAGCCCACACTAAAAACGGGCCAGGCTTTGGCCGTTCGGGCCCGGGCCGGGCTTTTGGACCTCGAGTTTTTTGGGGAATCTTAATTCAATATACCTTTCTCCATGTAAAATTGGTACGATTGTAATTGTAGTATTCGTAAACTCGTTAATCAAGGTCATTAATTAATAAGACCATTAATTAATTTGCTAAAAAAAAGATCATTAATTAATAAGTATTAAATTCACGACCGGATGAGTCTATTAATTTTTTTTTGTGCATCGGGCGCGCAGCACCGTTGAGATCCATGGTTGACTAAGGATGGCTATGGGGTGGGTTAGGATGAATTTTGTGATCTCGAACTCAAATCTGCCCACAAAATCCTATTTCAAACCCGTGACGGATTTAACTTTTTTATCTCAAACCCATCACATTTAGATCGGGCTGGGTCGAGTCGGGATGAGCCAAGACAGATTTATGAAAAATATATTAAAACATATTTTTATGTAATATTTAATCTAAATTAAAATTTTAAATAAAAATAAGTATTTATTAAAATAAACCCTACAAATTAAGAAATAAAAACTTTCAATTTTCATAACAAGTGATAAATATAATGTTTCAATTTGTTTTTGAATATCAAAAGATAACCCGGTATATGTTTATATGATTTCAATTTTCAATTAGCGTTTGAATTTATTCATTCTTTTTTTTTAATATTTTTTTGGAACACCAAATAAAAAATATAAGTTATGTAATTATTTTAACAAATATTTAATCTTAATATTAATTGTAACCGGGGTGGGTTCGGGGTGGGTTTTCTTAAGTAAACTTATTTCCTGTCCCAAACTCAACCGATTTCATTTTATATATCTCAAACCCGTTCCAACCCGATCGGATCAGGTCGGATGCCTATTAGAACAGTCTCATTGTCATCCATACGACTGACGTGCATGCGACGGGCACAAGACGCAAAAGCGATTTCGCAGCCACTACATTTTGTTTTCCACGAATAGACTTTATACATAAGAAGAGAATTGAATAGACAATATATATAAATGCCTCAATTACACACACATTCATTGTATCGAATCTTTTCATATTTTGAAAGGATATAAAAACTAGACCAGATTAATAAGAGCATGATTGAGGAGGATCTTAACAAATAACAATATATCTTGTACTACTTGTGAGCCAAAACCCTTTTTTTCCCATTAAACGATTGGATTCCTCCACTCTTTATAGAGGTGGTTGTGGCATCCGAGTCACACAGCCGGACCACCTTAAAAGAAAACAACAAATAAGTCATCACAGACCGTTCCGTTCTGATCGTACGGTCTCGGGTCCTTGCGGCCCCACAAGTGAGACCTAGACAGTTAACTATCATGCATGTACAGTATATTGTTTTTTTTATTTATTTAAGAAAAAATAGATATTTGCTACCCGATTCAATTTCTTAATATCGGATTACAAACTCTGAAATGGATGGGGGGAGGAAACAAAACTGACTAAAATAAAGATACATATGGACGACGATACCCTAATTAGAAGAGTCATCTAACCCGACCACCGCCTCCGTCCTCCCGAAGCTACGTTGCGGCCACCCAGTCCCCATTCTCTGTTTCACTCTCACCCGCGGCTGCAATGCAACGGTCCCAGTCTCTCACTATCGCCTGGAATGACTCCCCAATGTTCTCGTGGTACGCTCTAGTTCTCCAAAATATCACCTCATTTCGGGTCCTCCAAATTGTCCAAGTGCCCACCGGTATGTATAATATATTGTTGTCTATTGAAATATATATATTTGTTAATTTTTTTTTCTCTTATACGTTACGCATTAACATTGGTTTCTACATGGTAGTTTTCTGTAATAGACCACAAAGAATCTGAATCCCACCGTAACGGATTACCCTTAGCCGTCCATCAGTCATTCATGTTATTTTTATATATCTTTATTATTGGTATGTATGAATGAAACCACACCGATCATGTTAAAAATAAATCCAATTTGTCACGAGACCCTAATCAAACAAGCCCACCAATATAATGACAACTTTCCCTGTTTGGTTATGAAATAGTCTAAAGAATAAGTGAGAATAAAGCAGAATATGTATTTTTTTATTATTTGAATGCAGGGAATATTGAAGGATAAACTATGTAAGAATAATTGTTATAAAGTGGTATATGGATTCCAACCAACCCCTGAAATTAAAGTTATTTCATGTTATTATACCAAAAGGACATGTGGACACATTGTCAAATCAGCTATCATCACCTCTTATAAATCACATATTAAATCAACTATCAATATTTTTTCACATTTTATAAATCTTTATCCACGTTTTATTCACATTTTACCGAAACAACAATTTTTTTATTATTACGTTTCCGAACGAGAATAATTCAAAATACAACTAAACACAAAATCACTTTATCATTATTTGATACTCATTTATGTTGAAATAACTGTATACCCAAGAATAAGTTATACTATATATGTATCCGAACGGGGCTTATGGTTTCTCATTGAAGGACCACTTGTAATTCAATCACGATTGAATAGCTCATCCATTATTAAACCTCAATTACAATTCGAGTTGACAGGAAAATAACCCGTCTATTCACTACCATGAACAGCATTGCACATGATCATTTGCACTTCATTTATGCATACATCAAACCCAGCCTAGATAAAACCCAACCTAGATAAAACATTCAGACGGGCTGGATAGATACAAGACAGAGAGAAACAAAGCAATCTGATTCTGTCCTTTTTGAGTCAGAGAAACAAAGCTTGTAATTATCTCAACGCAACCAAATTATAAATTACATGATACCAAAAACATCACTACATCAGCGTCAATACAACTGAAAAAAAAACAAAAATTAAAAGACATCTACACCCCTCTAGACATGCAAAATCTCATATAAGCCCCTATCAAATGTGGGACAAACCTGCAAATCTTTGAAACCTCAAAAAAAACTCAAATACATCCTCGCAACTAACATATGTTAACTTTAAATCAACCTACCATATATAGTTAATCGTATCTTAACTCAACATATGAAATGTCTAACATACCCCTGCCCCCTTCTCTCTTTCTTTCCATCACCTTCATCGGTCCCAGGAAATCGACCCCTTCAACTTTGACGTCGCGACTGTTCACTACCGTCTCTCTTGACAACACTGATCGGGCGTTCTCTATCTCCGTAGACAAAGTCTTCCCCTTCACCACTCCCTCACAATGTTTGTTATTAGAAGAACTTGGGTTTTAACCATTTGTTGGTCAAAATAGGTTTGGGTTATACTAATTTTTTTTGTAGTTAAAACCCATTGGGCTCCTCTTTTCAAGAAAATGAACATTGTATATTTACATTCTTAAAATCATTTTTGGGTGAATGAGATAATTAGATCCAAAGTTCCTCCAATAACATGGTGAAAGTGGTTCGTAGTCGAAGAAAAAAAGGCTATAATTCCATATCGGTTGATAAAAAACATTGAGGATTTATATGATGATCTCTTTGTACTCTAGTGAATTGTTTCTAGTAGACACCCAATGGTGGATCTTCCATATGGGGTGGTGCGTAGTACCACCACGCGCAGAGCGTGTCGCGCGCGTGTAGGTGTATAAGCACCACTGCGTGTAGAGCGCGTCGCGCACGCACGTAGGCGTATACACACCACCACATAGACGTATTGGGCGTTTTAGAAGCACACTTGGGCATTCAGTCCTTTGAATTCTGCATTCGAGTCTCACATCAATCCAGTTAGAGAGAGTTGGAGAAACACAGTCAGTTCATTGTCCCTTCGATTTGAAATACTGCTACCATGGAGAGTTTGATCGTTGTATTCTAACAGACTGTCGTTGGATTCGTGAGCACTAGTGCAGAGCGAATATTAGTCTTAAGAACATAGAATCTAACTCTAGTCTCGATCCTCATCATTCATCAAAACGGAATCGTCTAATAAGCACACATCACTCTTCTTTGTCTTGTAGGCATAATTCTGTACTACATTGCTAACATTTACTTCTTCTGATTTAACTCTTTTTAATTGGATTTCGTTTGGTTTCTGCTCGACAATTTCATTTTTTAAGCTTTTTCGATTTCCTTTATGTGATTGTGCGATGAGACCATACTTGTAGGGCTTTAATTCGTTTTAACGTGCGCGTAATTATGTTGGAATTCACAGTTTCCATATTCAATATGGGGGGATGCATGAGATGCAGTCTATGGAATTCATCAAGGTCTCACATAATGCGCAGGGATGGCAATGGTCGTGTTGGAGTCGGAATTAACATAATTTAAACCCAACCCATCTCTTCAAAGTTTGACTTCACACCCGTCCCACCCCACCTCGGATTTTACAATTTAAAATCCATATTTACTCCATCTCATTTCGGATTTTACATATTGAAATCGATCCATACCCGCTCAACTCCACCTTATTTAAAGTGAGTAAAATTGCTCGATCCCTATAGTTAATATATTAAAAAAATTATATAACAAAAATAAATTTTTTGGCAATAATGCAGATTACATTCATTATAAAAAAATTCAAGTTGTTATTACATAAAAATATTAAAATCTCAAAATACATAAAACAAAAATAGTTTATGACATTACATAAAACATTTGAAAGTTAATTAAAACATTTTTCCATACATAATATAAATAGTTTATTTAAAATTACATATAAGACCAAAAGAAATAAAAAAATTTGATTTATATGTTGAAGAAAAGAAAAGGATAAAATATTATAAAATATCAAACTTTTTTTTTGTTTTTAATTAAGGTGACATAAGTTTTATTGAATGAAAGGGTGTGTATTTTGAATTTTGTGAGAGAAATGTGAATGAGTGGATGGAGAGAAAAAAAAAAGATGATGATAGTTGAGTTTTAACTTTTAACTATACGAGGAATTAATTTTCTTTTATAATTTATAAATCCTAATGACCAAATATAGGTCGGATTAGCGGTTTGGGTCGGGTTTTAAACATAAAATCCAAATTTAACCCATGTATTACATGAGTAAAGGCGGGTTTGAAAAACATGCATGAAATCCAAACCCACCCCAATAAGTGCGGATCGGATCAAGTTACCAGTAAAATCCATCCCATTGTCATCCTTAAATGCGCTGGAGTAAACAAAGGATTAGGCTAATAAAATCAAACATTACCGTCTATTTTTTTTTGGCGCTATTACACCGCCAGATCCATTTTCTCAATTCCAGTATTACATGTGTCAATAAAAAATTAACGATGCATATGATCAAGTTATCAAGGCATATGCTTCGATATTTTTTCTTACAGTTTCTATAAATGCATCCATGCAATTAATTATATTGAAGTATATGCTTAATTTTTATAAAAGCATATATTTTATTAAATAAGGTGTATTTTGATTAGAGATCATCTAAGGAAAATAAGGCCTAACCTTAAAAAATTTTCTTCTAAAAAATGTGACTTTAAAAAAAAAAAGATTTAATCATCTCCGAATGTATATTAGAGTTTTATTATAAAAAACAATAAATTGGCATGAACTTATGTTCTTGGGTGTCTCTTTCGATTTTGTTTTTTAAAAAAAATCACGATTTTTAAAAGAAAAAAAAATCAAAGTAAGGCTTTTGATGAGTATCATTTGTATTTGAGAATGAATAATTTAACCATATATTATCTCTAACCAAATATTATTTTAAAAAAGAGAAAAAAATTATGAGTATTATTTATATTTGAGAATAAATCTTCTGCTTATCTTTTCATACTTGTTTTTCATTTTTCCAACACTAGTGGGATCTATCTATTTTATCTCCATAAATAATCTATTGAAATAAAAGTGTAAATAATACAATGTCATGTTAAAGAAAAAAAAATCAAGTCTTCAAACCCCGCGCGCGTGTCGACCCATGCGCATGCGGGGGCACGTCTCCCCCAAAGGGGATACTTGATTAGTAATCAAGTCTCCCCCATAGGGGAGACCATGTGTGCCGCTGCGCGAACACGGGTCAGCACGCGTGCACGAGATCTGGAAGATGAAACGGTAAAGGCATGATTGATAATCACATCTCTGTCCGTGACAATTTTTTGTCGAAACTGATTGACTAGTCATTCCATGACCAGTTTTACAATTAAATTAGTTCTCGAATCAAAAACTGAAATTTTTTTTTTTCAATGGATTATTTTTAAAACTTTCCCTGAGAATTTATTACAGTAGTACAGTGGTACTATTAGGTAAAATGTCCAATCTACTGCTAATTAATATTTTAAATGGTCACACCACCAGGTAGGGTTACCTTTTTGTTTTTTTAGCAGACCGAATAACAAAAAAGTTTTTCTTTTTGAAAAGATGTTGATAGATTATCATTTTTTATTATATAAAAGAGCACAATACGCAAAAGAGAAAAAAAACTAAAACAAAAGCAAGGCAACAAATCAAATAATTAAAATAAAAAAAAGTGGGGGCAGGAAAAGAAACTTGATTAGGATATCTAACCAAGACTCTCTTATATACTACCCCCTCCACCCCCAGGTCTAAGGGACTACTATGACGGTATGACCAAAGCATTTCGCTCAACTCTCACCATCTCAGCACCTCCACAGAAGTTAAACAGTTAGTTTTGCCCTTATATATATAGGGAAAAAGGTGATTTTAAATTATGCCAAATATAAGTTTACTTGAAGATTCCGGTTGGAGCCCACCTTAATTTGATTTCTTTAAAAAGAGTTTTGTTATACTGAGTTATTTATACATTCTCAAATTCAATCTCTTATATTTCATTAACCTCATTCACTCACTATGAGTCCGTGATAACACATATATCTAGTTGAAGTTTTTTAATAATTATAAATAATTTAATTTACTTCATTAGAATATAATCTTCACTGTGTATGCATCAATGATATAAAATTTTAGTAAAATAAGCAAAACGATGACGATTTAAAAGCTGAGCATCAGATTCGCATGAAAAATGCACACATGCAACCTCCACGTACTCGTTTAAAAACATAAGTCAAAAGTCAAAAGTCAAGAGTCAAAAACAGCCTATTAAAGCCCCTTCAAAACCATCACCACCAGAAACCAAAGCATCTGCTCATCAAAAACCTGAATTCATCAAATGGAGGACGACCAAAACCACACCCCCGACGAGCTTCCGTCACCCGCCAAGACCGCCGTCGGCACGCACCACCCTGTCTACAGGGGCGTCCGCAAGCGGAGGTGGGGGAGGTGGGTCTCCGAGATTCGTCAGCCCCGCAAGAACTCACGCATTTGGCTTGGCTCCTTCCCAACGCCCGAGATGGCGGCGAAGGCCTACGACGTGGCGGCGCTCTCCCTCAGAGGCCGGAAGGCCGTCCTCAACTTCCCCGACGAGGCCCACCTCCTCCCCCTCCCCTCCTCCTCCGCCCCCAAGGACATCCAGGCGGCTGCCGCCGCCGCCGCCAGAGCGGCATCGGATTCAAAGATGATGAGTTCGACAATGGACGTTTGCAATGATGGTGACTTCTGGATGGAGATCGAGCTACCGTCGCTGATTATGATGGACGGTTGGGTGACGCCAGTGGTGCAGGAGATGGTGGTGGAGGAGGAGGAGGAGGAGGAGGAGGGGGAGCCTTGGGCGTGTTCACTGTGGAACTGGAATGACTCCACGTTTCCATCAGATTTGGTCAATTTCTAATATAATACTTCACATATATGTGTATGCGTGCATAAGTTGAATGTGTGGTTTATAACATTTTTAATCGTAAACGTCTTTCAATATAATGGAAGTGCCCATGCATTTGGCCTGCTGGTTTGCATCACAAAGGAACATGGTTTTCCAGTCACTACTCACTACAACAAAATTACTTTACAATGACATTTTTATTGTGACGGTTTTAAAAAACTGTTATTGTACATCACTTTTGATAATATTTTACATTAAACTGTTGCAAAATATGGAAAGTCATCTGGGATATTCCTTGGCGGGAAAGAAACCGGGGCACTCCCTTTGTTTTATTCCCCTCTTAAACAACGCAAACACACACAAAATAATAATAATAATAAAATAAATTAATACAATGTTTTCTTCCCCTTTCATAGGAAGTGCCCGTGCACGTTTTAGATCTATGGGGTTATGGTGTTATGTTTTTTTCTTTCTTTCTTCCTTACGTTTTTCAGTCTTCTACTCTTCCATCTTTTGATTTATTTGTAACTCAATCTTGTTTAGTTATGAATGAACTACTATTTTAAATAATAATAATAATAATAATAATTCCATTTCATTTCCCTCTCTTTCCCACCATCAATCAAATTATGAATGCGTGTGATTTTGTTTGCAAGCCTGAGAACAATCAGCATATCCCCAAAAGAAGTATATGTTTCATTAAAATAAACATGCAGATTTTCAATTTCATTTTTTCATATAAGTATTTCTATACAATTTATTGAAAAATCAAAACATATGTAGATCACATATAAGGTTACACCCACAATAGTCCATAACATTATCAGAATAAGGGCAAATGCATTTATTGGTCGCACTGGCCTCAAATTGAACATCAAATAAAATGAAACTTTAATTTATTACTTTTGTGGAAAGTTTTCATATGAGTACGTACTGATAGTATTTCTATCAGTATATGTTTGGATGGATGACATGTGTCCATTAAAGAGTAAAAATCATTGATAGAAATTTTGTTAATGTATTTTGATGGACAAGTGTTGTCCATTAGACATGTACTCAGTATGTATTGATATGAAAATTTTTCTACTTTGTAGCCCTAGATTGTCTCGCAAATAATTTATTCAAAATATTTGCTATTATTATCAGAGTAGTTTTGTACCCCCATTGGGATATATAATAGTCATCTAGGGATAGAAAATATTAGATTATTATATATATAATCATTATTAATTTGTTCAAATATATTTAATTTTTATGTTTATCTTATTAGAATATAATTATAGGTTTGAAAGGCTAAACATGAATAAGACACAAAAAAAAATCCTAAACTATAACGTACGACACAGATAGATATAAATAAACTATCACGTTTTATTTAAACTTATTATTTTATGTAATTGTCTATTGAGGATAGATATCATGATTTACTCCAAATTCTCAAAACACAATTTTTATGATTTATTCATGCTAAACAAAAATGATTTTCTTTTCTTATATCTACTTTTTTATTTGTGCAACGAATGGAGACTTGATTTGTTTTATGTGATTAATTTTATTTTATCATGCTATCTCAGGCAAGGAATAGATGTATATCTGTTTGATTAAGTTTTATATGAAATGAAGATAAATGGTGTCCTCGGATTCATCAAGACTGTCCAATATTCCTTGCTCCATTTCCTTTGCAGTTCTTTATCAATGCACGATTTAAATGTACACACATGATGATACTCCATCTCCATATGAGTACTGAAATAGATTTATTCATTGATTAATAATGGTAATATGTGATCACCAAAATTACATAACAGTATCATGTTGACATACAAAAAATCACAATCAGTCCCGTTTGGTTCGTGTCTTTTGGGATGGAATTTGATTCCATGTGAGATTACCAGAAAAGGGTGTAAAATTCCGTGTTTAGTTGGTTGTAATGTTGATGGTAATTGTGGATCCCACTGGAATTAAAATCCATCCATGTGAAAAAATGGGTGGAATCATATTCTCACCTTTTGTGGTGCTAATTTCAAATTCCACTAGGAATCTAAATTAGATTATTATTATACTATTTACAAATTAATGAAATTATTATGTATATCCCTTCTAAAATAAATAGCCTCTTTTTTTTCCACCACCCATATAATAGGGTTATATAGGCATTTTGATTTTTTAATTAAAAAATTATATTATAATTTTTATATGTGATGTGAAAAATCCTAACTAATATGTGATGTGTGATATGGGTTTAGACCTAAAGCAATACCTTCGAATCCTAACTAATAAAATTAATTATTTATTTTTTAGGGGAGTTTATAATATTCAACTGATTTAGAAAAATTACTGTTATTACATGTTTAATTACATAATTGGTTATTTTATTTATTTACATTCATTAAATATTTATATTTTTTTTTTACTGTGATATAGATAAAGAAATAAATTTGACAAGTATATATATAATAGTAAGGGTATTTTAGACATTTAAATCAAATTTCTTACCAAACACTTGAAAATGATTCTTTGAAGAAATCCACTACCGAATCAAATAGTCTGATGGAATCAAGATTCTTGATAAAACAATTCATGATAAACTGATTACTAATAAAGTAATTCTACAAAAAAAAAAAAAACACAAATCAAACAAGGCTGAATTGAATTAAACTTGCAAAATCCCCTAGCAGTCAAGGTGGAAAGTGGTCATTAGCTTTCTATTTTTAGTACATCCCAAGGTAATAGTTTAAAGTTAACCACTAGTGATACGAGGCATGCATAGCTATCGACATATCCAATAATAGTTTAAAATTAATCTAAAAAGCATCTCAATTTACTTCTTTAGCCTTGTGGTTGTGGGACACCTCCCTTGAATGAGACCTAGGTTTGATACCAATCATTTACATGACTGTCAAAATCTTGAGTACAATTTCATTGGGTTGGTTTCTTGTTCTTAAGCTCCATTCACCATCTAACTTTATAGCTTTGCCATCGTAGTACTAGTAGTGATCTACCTAACCTTGTAGTATCATAGGGTCAATATACAAAAAAAAAAGCTTCTCGCAACTCGTTTAGAACTGCGATGCTGTGGATTTTGCGGTAAGAAAACCATGGCGAGCTTTATCATTTCTGTATTCACACCACCCATCCAAACCAATTTTTTCTAGCATTTTAAAAGTCTAATAATAAATGATTTTTCAATGTGGGGATGTAGGGGACACCAGGAAACACATTTAGATGAGATTGTGCATTTTTAAAACAAGTGAAAAACATAAACATGGTTCTAGACTGCTCCACAAAAATAAATTTAATTAAAGAATTTATTTAAAATTTTAACACAAAAAATATGATTTTTAAAAGGGATTTGTGCAAATATAACTTTGTTAAATTTTACTTTTATCAAAATATATTTGAAAAAACTCACAGTGCAAAAATGTCTCTCAAAAACTTTAAATGAATGCAACCGTACCCCTATATCACACGCCGCAAAGAATTCTGGATTAACTATGGCTAAAAGTCTAATCCCACATGTACATGGACCTAATGCCCTTATTTATTCTTGAAAAAATAACCCTGACTCCTTCTTTCAAGATTAAAGCAGGGTATTGGATTCCAAGCTGGTGTTAAAGATTACAAATTGGCTTTGAAGCTCTAGCCCCCATATTGGAGCCTCTATTGGAATGAAACAGAAAATAATAACTATACCAAACAGAATTTGACTACAGAAATATGGTTGCACTCACTTAAAGTTTTTTAGATGTATTTTTGCACCCTAGATTTAATCAGGGTTATTTTAAAAAAATTAAAATTTAACATGGATATATATATGCAAAAATAACTTTATAAAATACATATTCATAACAATTGAGTTTTATTAAACTACTTTACATAAAGTCATACTTTAATCAATGAAACCATATAATATCGTGTATTATACAATATCAATTCTATATTGAAGAAATCTTACCAGACGCACAAAAGTACTCCCAAAAGCCCAACATCGAACGCGCAAGAAAAGAAAAGAATCACATACAGGCGAACAGCCAGCTCGCACGTGCGGTACATTGAGATTGCACAAACACCCCCCCCCCCCCCCCTTCTTCGTGTTAAGTAGATGAACGTAATATATTTACTCAAAATTTTAAGTGAATGTAAAAATTGGATCCAAAATTATCCCAATGATATAATGAAAGTGGTTGGTGGTTAGGGAATAAAGAAAAGCTATAGTGTCAAATAGGAAAAAAAACAGTGAGGATTTATAAGGTGTGACTTCTAGTACTTTAATAAATTGTTTTTGGTGGACACCCACATACGCATCTGCATCATCGCTAGAAGCTGGAGCATTTTCTTTTTTGACCTTTTGTCAGATCGGATGGCGGAGATAATTTTGATCAAATGAAATCTGAACCGTTGATCAGATAAATCCTCAGATGCAGTATTAGCCGTCGGATCAACGGTTACGATCTGACCGTTGGATGTTTGAATGAATGGGTGTCTTAGACTTTGTTTCAATGACAACTGAAACAGAAGAATGGACTCCTCCAAGAGTTTTTCAACCGATTTTCTAACCTATAAATTTCACCTAGTCTCTGCATTTTAAATCATTCGCTATAATAGGATTCGATCCCTATGAGTTTTGCATTCGAGTCTCAAAGCATTCCAGTTAGAGAGAGTTGGAGAAAAATAATGTCAATTCCCTCCTTTCAGTTTGAAGTGCTGCTAACATAGGGAGTCCGATTAGTGCATCTTGGGAGACTGCCGCCTGATCCGCGAGCATCTCTGCGGGACGAATATAGTCTTAAGGATACATAATAGACTCGTCAAATCAGTACACTTATATTTCATTCTAATATTGTCTTCTTTTAACATGTGGCCGTCTGATTTGGATTTATACGTTGTGGATGGATCTGAAGAGGTTGGATTTTTGTTTTTGGTTTTTGGAGGAGATTTTGAGGGTTTTATCAGTTTCGTCCGCATTCTGTTTTCTTTGATGAAAGATGAAGCTGAGGAGGACCTGAGATTTTATATTTTATTTATTTATTGTAAGTGCACGTGCGATAGAGTCGTGAGAGAATATTTGGGTTGTGGGCCTGGCCTTGCGATGTTCGTTTGGGTCCATTAGCATTTATCAGTGGGCGGCCTTTTGAGCCATCCAATCTTAAAGTCGGTGTTTTTGTTTTTAGATTTTAATTTTGAATTTTGGTTTTTTGTGTTGAAAAAAAAATTGGTTTAGCGTAGGTTTTATGAAATAGCCCATTAATTTCCTACCTTGTTTGGATAGAGAATTAAGATCTATAACTATTCTAGTAAAAATAATGATAAAATAATTTCTTATTTGATTGTGTTTTGAATTATTTTCGTTGAGAAATATAATAATAAAGTTTTCGTTATTTCGATAAAATGTGAATAAGGTGTGGATAAGGATCTATAAAATGTGATAAAAAATTATAAAATGATGACAATTGATTTAATAGTGGGCTAACGTATTCTTTTAGGTTGAAAAACCTAGAATAACCTAAATCTAGAGGTTGATTATAATCTATAATTCATTTACCATTTTATACATGTTAATTCTAACATACATATTCTCATTTATTCTAATCTTTCCGATGCTTATTTTGAAGTTATTCTATCTTATCCTCATTTATTTCAACCCTTATTCTGTATCCGAACATGGGTTATAGAATTCATAAAAAAAAAGAAATTTATAGAAAAAAAGAACTACTTTTTTAAAATAAGTTAAAAGGGAAGCCCAAGAAAAATAGAAAACTATCCAAACCTTTAATGAATTATATTTGACTGCTGGTGGTGCAATTGAAGTTGTAGGAGACAAAATCTGTTTCATTTGAATAAGGAATAAGAGTAGGAGCAGGCCCACATCAGAGAAAAGTCCATCTCAACGTAGAGGCCCATTTTAGACAAAGGTGCACCCGGGCCCATCATATTATGCCATGAACACGACACCATTCTAGGTGGGCCCAATAAATGGTATAATCATACTCCCACCAGACTTGAATGAATAGGGACATAGCTCCTGTTCGACCTGAATAGAAGCAATCGGATTGTGGAGTTCGATTTGATACGAGGATCGTTCACGTACAAATATAGGCAAGATAACAGAAAGCTCAGGGAATATTCTCTGACACAATGGCTGTGATCGACTATTAGAAATTGGTTATGAGGTGTTGATCCTAAGATCCCACGTGTCGACCGATCTAAGAGTCATGTGAAAAATTCTCTCCCACACTATCCTTACACTTCCATAGCACAATAGGCACGCCCTTTCCCCCATTAAAGAAAGGGTATCCCTTCATCATCACATAGGACTTCTTCTCTTCCAAAAAATCCTAGACTTAAACTTGAAATTTCATTTTAATAGAGATCTGATTTAATCGTCAAAGACTTTGAGGACGGCACCACTTTTGATACGAAAATCCTAAACAAATAAGGACGTATGACATGATCCCTTAATAAGTGTACATAGACAGTCTGAGAAGTTACATCAGGTTCAATCCAGACAAAAATTACATCAATTGATCAACCGCGAACCCTCGTCGTCATCTCTTCATGCATCCATCCAAACGAAACTCGAACAGTCCTTAAGTCCGATCAATTTGAGGAGGGGCACATTTTCACCCCTCGTAGAAGTGACTAGTTAAATTTTGGGAAGAAGATCGGAGAGTGTTAACGTTGAATAACCAATTTAATTAACACAAAGATTTTGAAATCTGAAAGTGATTTTAAATTTTGTCCAAAGTTCCATGTAATTATTTTTATCATTATATATATGTCACGGGTGAAAGGAATATCGCACCATGCTTGAATCAAAATTATGAACAACTTGTCATGCATGTGCAAGGTAGACCAGACCCCCAACCACGTCCACCAAAGACAACTGTTCTGCATGTTTCTTAATGAGGAGGACCACTTGTAATCCAATGACAAGACTTGAAAGGAAAGTACACAATATATATATATCAACTATTACGTACACATATTGCATGTACCGCATTTACATTCACAATATCTTATTTTGAAGAACTGAGATATTCTGTATATATATTTTTATATATTTATTTTTATATGTATTTATCTTTTTTAATTTTTATTGTATTGTTGTTGCATTATCACATTTAAAATCAAACGGTTGTAATGCATATAAATATATAAAAAAAACTCACATAATGTCATGCATGATGATGTCGATAATTTAAAAGAGCAGATAAGTGATATCGGTATTTCAATTTTCATTGAAATTGAGTTATTATACTCACAATTTACATCACTTGTACAAAGGTGATCAATATTAAATCACTTTTCACTGAGTATACATACGTTTTTCATTATTAAATTTTCTAAAAAAATAATTAAAAATACAATAACACATTAAATGATTTATTGTACTAGTGTAATTATTTACCACGATAAAATTATCTTTTTAAATAATCTAATTCCTTCACAAAAAAATATATACAGATAAAAGACATAGCAGGCACAATAGAGGTGACAATCACGTACGGATTCTGGCCTCACGAGCCATGATGATTGAGTACGAGATTTTTTGAGGTTCCGGATTCCATTAAACCCACCCCAAATCAGTTATTGTCAAATCCGTTAGAGCATCTCCAACCATGGCTCCATTTTGGAGCCATGGTTGGCTCCATTTTAGAGAAATGGAGGGGGGGGGGGGGGGGCACTCCAACCCACCCCCTCCATTTTTATCTCCAAATTTTTTTTATTTATAAATATTAATTTAAATAAATAAGATAATAGTATAATAATGAATATAAAATTAATTAAATTAACCTATTATTTATTTATTTTTAAAATTTTAATATATTGAAAATTCCAATATAATATAATATTATTAAATTTAGTAAAAAAAAATTCAAACTAAATTGAGGATCTATTTAACCCACCTCAACTAAAGATGTTTACTTTACGCTTCGAAATGCATTAATTGAATATTTGTGGAAAAGACATGTTAATGAACCAATGTAATGTTTTTATTTTAAGTTCAATGTATCAATTTAAGCTTAATGTATCTCAATTGCAGTGTGCATTAAGTTAATGTATGAAAATTATTATGTGAATAATTTTAAATTATACAATTTTTAAATTTTTAATTGCATGACTTACTATAATATCAAGTAATACATATAAAATTATTCAATATGAAATAAATAATTAAAATAAATGTGTTATAACTTAACCAATGTTATACTCATTTTGAAGGTCTCGACGAGACCTTTCTAATGATATAATATTTATAAATAAATAAGGGGTAGATTTAAACTTAACCTACAAATAGTTAATAATTGAATTTATGGTAAAGGATACAAATGGAATTAAAAAAAATTGTAAGCATTGAGAGAGGGTATTTAGGGGTTTTATAAAAAATGAACAGTGAAATGGAGACCCCTCCATTTCACCCATCCGACCTGCATATTTGCAGCCCAAAACCTACCACCTCTAAATTGGAGCTGCTTTTGCAGCACGGTTGGAGTCTCCTCGGGATGCATTTTGGAGAAATGCATCCCGGTTGGAGATGCTCTTAGGGGTCGTTTGGCCAGCGGAATAGAGGTGGAATAGGGGAGGAATAGACAAAACAGGTATTTAGATAGACGGAATAAGGGAGTATAGTTATGCGGAATAAAGAGAGAATAAGCTGGTATTTGTATTCCAAGTCCACCCATTGAATTATATTATTCATCCACTGGAATAAAGAGACTCACCTATCAAATCACATATCATCATATCAAATCATTTGTCATCACCTCTTATACATCAATGGGTCTCACATGTCAAATTAAATTTTTACACCTTATTCACATTTTATTCTTCATCAATCAAACACCTCAATCTTTATTATTACGTTTCCCAATGAGAATAACTGAAAACACAATCAATCATAGAATCTCTTATTCTATTGATAAATTCAACAATTCTTGGAATAGGTATAAACTCCATAATAACTTATGTCTAAACAGGCCCTTATTGTTTGTCCGTATTCAAGAAAAAAAATTTAAAAAAAAAGAAAGAAGGGGGGAGAAATTAATTAGGGCCATCTTTGATCACGCTTCTATGATTTACTCTTCGATTATTTTTAATTCTCTAAAAACTTTTTAAGTTTTTTTAGGATAATAAGATGGTGAAAATTTATCTTAAAGTCCCTCCAGTTAAATTTTGTTCAGAACATCAAAAATGTTTTCGTCCAATTATACAAATGTTAACAATTTACTAGCTAGGGAGTGTTAACAGTATATTGACGATACTTAACAAATGGGGATTGTTTATGGTGTACTGAGATAATTGAGTGCATGACATTTTATACGAAAGTTAACAATGTACTGAATGGTGTTATCAGTGCACTTGAAATGATTAACATTGTATTGCGGAGTGCTAACAGTATGTTAAAATAATTGAGTATGAACATTTTCAATATTTTTTAACAACATTTGGTTTTGGTTGGAGTGATCTAAAGGTAAATTTTCGCAGTCTTCAAGACCTAAATTTTCTTTTAAAAGTTCAAAGATTTAAAAATAATAGGCAGGTATCTATGAGGCCCTAATTAATTTTCTATATAAAAAAAACAGAGAGGACATTTGATATAATTTTTTGTTATCACATATTGGCATATGGGTGGGTCATCCACACCATGGAGGAGTTGTTGTAGCGTCAGTGGGGACCACCGTTAGATGATGAACTTGGTCCCCATATGTCCATCCGTTCCACCCCGATCATACGGTCAGGGGTACTCGAAGCCCCACAATGGACCCTCACACATTTCAAAAGAAAGGAACAATAGATCGTTGGCCACAAAAAAAGATAAGACATTTGTCAATTTGTGATAAATATTATATTAATTATTTTATTAGCGGAGCCAGCTTAGGCTCACGGGGGCAGCTGCCTCCACTAAAAAAAAGAGGGAACAAAAAAAATTCCAATGCTTTCCAACCTGTTGTGACCTATGTTTATAATGGAAATTAATCAATGTTGTGTATGTAATATATGCCATCTAGGGCTGGTAAACGAACCAAGCCGCTCGGGCTCGGCTCGGGCTCGGCTCGGTTTGAGCTCGTTCAAGCTCGTTCGTTTAGATAAATGAGCGAGCTTGAACAAATTTTAAAGCTCGGTTAAGCTCGGGACTTGGATCGAGCTTCATTTTATGTTTAAATTCAACTCGTTTGTGTTATTAAAACTTAATTGAAGCTTGATTAAATTCCTTTATAAAATTAGAATATTAAATTAATACAAAGTTATGCTCGTTTAAGCTCATGAACTTGGCTCATTTAGACTAAAATTTTATTTTCAATTCCTAAAAACCCTAAAATGAAGAAGAATGCTAGGCTCGTTGAGGCTCGTGAGCTCGGCTCGGCTCGGCTCAGCTCGACTCGTTTATAAACGAGCCGAGCTTGAACATGTCAAAGCTCGGCTCGTTTACCACCCCTAATGCCATCACCCCATCCTCCCACAGAGTCCAACTCTCTTCTATGCGTCCCATTAATTACATGGATTTTATCTCAAATCTCTTTTATCTATAAGAGTTTAGATAATGTTATTTTTTATTGATTTTTATTTATTCTTTTTATTGATTTTTGTTTACTTTTTTTTTGGAGATGCAAAACATGATAACATGAGATGTATTTTGTAACTTGATAGTCGATAGATAATCAATCTATATGAACTCTTTATTTATTGAGAAAAGTAAAATATACATCGAATGAGAATCAGATGGTGAATTTTGATGTCATATTTCATTTAGGATGTGTGAGTAGAGTGTGTTTTGTGTTTATGCTTGGTTATTAAAATTATGTATTTATATATTTTAAAGTTCTTTTTTTCAAAAATAATATATCTCATATTTTGTGAGAATTAAGAGTTTCTTTTGTTTATTTTTTAACTCTTTCATTTTTTAGTTGATTTTCATTTCATTTATGACTACAATATTTTTTCTCAAATTCCTATATAAATTTTTTTTAGAGCGTTGATATACTCAATTTGTTTTGCAACCTTATATACTACGATAGAACAATATATATTATGTTACATTGCATTATCGTATTATATATAGGCTCTATCAAAGTGTATGAAATGCTTTTTTTTTCTTCTAAAAAATGCACCAATATTTCTTGGTATATACTACTTCAATTCGCATAACAATATGTATTTCAATGAGTGAATGTATATTTTTTAAATAAAAATTAATGAGGACAACACACCGAGCCACACACGAGGCTAGACATGTCATTTTCCATTTTTTATTATCTGCCCCACTAAACATAAATCCTGGCTACCCACTAGTTATTCTTAACATTTCATTTCATTTTTTTTTTAAATAAACAATCATTAATTAAAAAAATGGGAGATTACATATCTAAACAAAGAATGAGAGAATCCATAATAAGTAAAGAAAAACAAGATAAATGACAAACACAAAAAAGAAACAAGGAGAAGGTTAGTGACCATGGTTTCGTAAATGGGACCGTCCATCTGAATTAATCAATCTAATCAAATTATAATCAGAGCCATCCAATACGACACGTGTCATGTTTTTTTTAGGGAAACATCCGTGCAACCATCTTAAATATGACTGAAATCCATATAGCTGACTTTCCTTAAAATCCATATAACCCCTAAAAACATCTAATAAATCCAAATAGCCCCATGAATAAAATTTTGGTTTATAAATGATGAATATTTTGTCAATATTTAGTTTGGTTAACCCTCATTGAAAAGACAATATACTAAAAAACATTACAATGTATTAAAAAATGCAAAAAATCGTATGAAAATGACGATTTTACACTCTCTTGATATATTATAAAACTCTATCCGGATGATTAAAATCATCATTTATAGAAGATTTTTTACACTTTTAACATATTATATGATTTTTTTGGTATACTGTATTTTCAATCAGAGTTAACCAAACATAATATTCATAAAATGTTCATCATCTGTAAATGTAAATTTTATTTAGGAGGTTATTTGAATTTACTAAGTATTTTCTATGAATTTTAAGAAAAGTTAGGGGGTTCTATGAATTTTAGTCAGTTTATAGGGGGTTATATGAATTTTTTGCTTATTTATTTTTCTTATAATTAAACGCGAGAGTAAAAGTGGAATCCAGGATGCTTCATTATTAATGTTAAATGTCATCTTTCTTTTATTTCCTTTTTTTTATGTGCATAGGTTCACAAATTTAAGATGGGCTAGTTACATAACACAGAGAAACAAAGCATGAAATCTCAAGGCCACCAAATTATAAATTACAAAATGCAAAAAGATCAATACAGCATTAATAAAAAATCAGTTTTTTTTTTTTTTTTTTGTTGATTTGTGGACAACAGGAACGTTCATGTAATAAATAAACATCAACGTACAGTTTTTCCAAGCAAGAACACCAAAACATAAAGCCATAAACTTGTTATTTGTATCTTCAATCATTCTCTTAAAACGACTTGGTGGGTGCTTTATATTGGGCTTTACCTCCAATAAATCAAGGATAATGTTATACGGATAGCTTTGTGGGCCCTAATTCCGGTCTTTGATTTTTTTTTAAATATTATACATAAGTATTTATAAAAAATAAAGTATATACTGCAATGAAATTTTTTTTATATATTTATAAAAATATATAAAAAAATTTATCGAAGCATAAAACTCGCTGTTAACGTAAGTATACGACTCTAACAAAACATATAAGACTTAATTGGAACTAAAGAAACTGTGTAACAGTACTCATAAATTACACATCCAAAAAGAAAAATAAAATGGTCTTGCAGAGATGGGGATGGGTCATTGTAGTGGGACTGCTGCGGAATTTGTGGGGAGGAGAAAATTTTGTCTGCAAATGGACAGTCTGCCAGAAACTTTTAATTTTGGGTGGGATTCAGTCCAAATGAGAGGTTTCATTTAGAGCACATGTTTTCTACAGACAAATTGGCAATGACAAATGATGATCGACAACGTATATACAAATAGTGACAAAATGATTTATGCTGTAGTGGCAGTTATGGGGGGTTTGGGTTTGCCCACTGATTTGCTCTGATATTTGCAGCGGAGCGGATACAAAATCACAGAATTCTGCGAAGCAGGGTGTATGGAAATTAATATATGATTGTAATGTATAAGAGTATATTCAATAGATATGTTAAATAATCAAAATGTTAAAGTGTTATGTTTGTTTTATACTTCAACTACATCCTTATTTATTATATCTCTATGTAGTAGGTTATTGTTGCTCTAATAGATTAGTTAAATAAACTAATTAAAATAATAATGGACCCTACCTCTCCACCCACTCATCCTCCCACGAACGGTTGGGATGCAAAGTTTGGAGCTCCCAAATATGTTTTTTTAAATAATTTAATGAGAACAATTAGGTGAGACTCACATTTGACTAGTTAAAACACTAGTTACAATTGGCTTAAAAGATCACCTGAGAGGTGGGGTCCACATTTAGCTCTCTTTTAAGAGTTTCATTATAACAACATTTTTATATGTTATGTAACAACTTGATAATAACATGTTAATTAACTTATTCATTGAAGCTGTTCTAATGAACTTTAATTTTAAAACGGATTATGTTTTTTTTAGGGTTTGTTGGGGCATTTTCATAATCAACCAAACTCATCTATTGACACATTGACAGGAGAGCATTGACAAGGTAAATTTGTAAGTTCATATGAGAACATTTTGGTTGCCGAGTTGCTTTCTAAGTGAAGCACACCCTTCCAACTTGTATTTCGAACAACCAAAAATAGATATTTAACAACAGACATACTAATAGAAGGACTACACGTGTGTTAACAGGGATGGCTTCAATTTTTAGGGCCCTCATCGAAAGGGTCCGGGTTTGCTTCAATGTGTATTGGATGACACGTTCATGATCATCTGATTTTATTATCTTGAAATAGATGTTAAGCTTCATCACGCGCATGCGACCTAGCACGAAAAAATGTTTAATAATAATTTTTTTTTCTCTTTTTGGGTTAGGTAAAGGCGATTTTCACGGTGCACACCTTTTCGTCGTTTGACCATATGTGCAATTACGTTGGAATTTACTAATCATGTCCATATTCAATATACAGAGATGCATGAGATATGATCCAGTCTATGGAATTCATTGATTTATATCATGTTGCATTGCAATTTTTTTCAAGGTCTTATCGATTTCACATTTACAATAGAGTAAAAAATTAAAATTTACAATTGTTTAACGCAATTGTGACCGTCACGATTGTGTTGGACAATTAAATTTTCCAACACGAGTCAGATCTAACTCGATCCCTAAAATGATGTTTCATTTTGATCAATCAAAATTGGAGATCATACATACACACACACACATTAAGTTAATATATAATATAGACACACACATATACAATACATATATATAAATACTTGATTAAACACTATTTATTATGCTAAAACCAATAGCATAATGATAGATATGCATCGTAATTAAATTTGAGGGGCACAGTGATCATTAAAAGACCATCATGATTTTTCAAATCTCACTAATTTAGTGAGATTTTGATATTAATGGCCTTGATTTTGAACCTAGATTCAGATTTTTTTCGACAATAACATCAGCCAAACATGTGGATTTTCACAATGTTCTAATTATCTTAAGATATAATATATCAGAATTTACTAGTGAACACCACCAACCAAACGAGGTCTTAGGATTCTCATTCCCCAATTCCCAGATTCATATATAACTAACTGTTTTGATTGGGATCCTGAACTAGCTAGTGGATGAGAAATATAACATTCTATTATCACTCAATTATTAAAGTTTAACAGGCGTACTTTTCCACATTATTCTAAAATTAAAGCCATCCCCAGCAAATTAAAACAGTGAGCGAAACCAAAACCATGCAGTTATTTTTTTATTTTTTATTTTGTGGTGAGAGAATACCTTAAGTCATATTATGTATATACGTGCACTCTCAAATGCATCATATTTTGCAGAATCCACGTGTGAACAAAACAGTGTGCAAGATCAAACACTATAACTACCACTACAGTGTAAACTATGAAGTGCTGTAATCAATGTGTCACTATTCATATACGTCCACTTCAAGTTGTCAATGAATCATCAACGTTGCCAATTTGTTTACATATAAAACATGTGCTAAAAAACTGGACCACTCATTTGGATGAAACCCTCACCCCAATTAAAAGTTTCTGGCAACAGTGTCCATTGGCAGACAATCTTTACTATCTTTTCTTCCCCCAGCAGTCCCACCAAAAAGACCCATCCCCTTCCCACCAGTTCATTCGATAGATGGTTACCCTACCATTTATTTGTGGGCGTAGTTACACACGGATCTTTTTATAATCTCAAATACAATTTTATATATCTCATTAATCATCCAGTTAGATATATATCTCTTTAGATGAGTTATATATCTCATTAAATTTTTTTTATTTTTTAAAAATTAGTCCATTTAGTTCGAAATAAAGCGATTTCAATAAAGCATACACTATTAAATGAGATATACTATTTTTAAAAAATTAAAATATTTACAAACTTTTCGTGGGACAGCATTTTGGATTGTAATTAACATCATCTTTTTTTTCCATTAGTGGGCATCGCTTACACCTGCTTTTAAATGTGTGTAGTAAAATAGCTTTTAATTAAAGGAGGCACCATAAAGAACTCATTAAGATTGAAGGTGTGTCGTCCATCAATCTTTTCCAACAGATGGCATGTCCATGGCTTTGGGTTTTGGTGTTCTGGTTGTTGCAGCTGCTGATGATAAGAATTTATTATAGTAGTAGATTAGATGTCCAACCTATTAGTAATTACTAATTACTACTTTAAATGGTTAGGGGTGATAAAAAGACTCGAACAAGTCGAGCTTTGACATATTCATGCTCGATTCATTTGGTTAGTGAAAAGTTCGATTAAAACTCTGTTTGGCTCGTTTGTAAAGAAAGCTCAAGTACAAGCTTGAACCAAGGCTCGAGCTCAGGCTTGTTTAGCTTAAAAAAGCTCGTTTAACTATCATTTAATTAAAAAAACTCGTTTAACTATTAAAACATATAAAAAACTAATAACAAGTCAAAAATGTTCTATCATATTCAAAAATCATCACTCGACTCGCTAACAACGGAACTTTAAAGTAAAAAAGCAAAACGACTACTATTTAAAAGCCGAGAATTAGATTCGCATGAAAAATCCACTCATGCAACCTCCACGTACTCGTTTAAAAGAAAAGTCAAAAATCAAAAGTCAAAAGTCAAAAACAAATTAAAAGACGCCACTAAGGTCAATATATAGTAAATGTAATAAGTCCCACTCCAACCGAGGCCTATTAAAGCCCCTTCAAAACCATCACCCACCAGAAACCAAAGCATCTGCTCATCAAAAACCTGAATTCATCAAATGGAGGACGACCAAAACCACACCCCCGACGAGCTTCCGTCACCCGCCAAGACCGCCGTCGGCACCCACCACCCTGTCTACAGGGGCGTCCGCAAGCGGAGGTGGGGGAGGTGGGTCTCCGAGATTCGTCAGCCCCGCATGAAGTCACGCATCTGGCTTGGCTCCTTCCCAACGCCCGAGATGGCCGCGAAGGCCTACGACGTGGCGGCGCTCTCCCTCAGAGGCCGGAAGGCCGTCCTCAACTTCCCCGACGAGGCCCACCTCCTCCCCCTCCCCTCCTCCTCCGCCCCCAAGGACATCCAGGCGGCCGCCGCCGCCGCTGCAGCAGCGGCATCGAATTCGGCGATGATGAGTTCGAGAATGGACGGCTGCGATGACGACGACTTCTGGATGGAGATCGAGCTGCCGTCGCTTGTTATGGTGGATAATAGTGTTTCACCGGCGGCGGCGGCGGCGCAGGAGATTGTGGAGGAGGAGGAGGAGGAGGGAGAGCCATGGGATTGCTCACTGTGGAGCTGGAATGACTCCATGTTTCCGTTCCCATCAGATCTGATCAGTTTCTAATGTGAAAATTCACATATATGTATATGTGCATGAGTTGAATGTGTGATTTGTGGCATTTTTAATCGACTTTCAATGGAAGTGTGAAGACATTTCCGGCTGCTAGTTTTCATCACAAAGGAACATGGTTGTCCAGTGTCTGGAATTGCATTTTGAGTGTAAAAAAGAAAAAAAAAATTAATGCTTGTATTTCAGTATTTGTTTTGTGTAATCTTCACCGGCCACTCTCTCTTCTTGGATAGGAGGTGGAATAGGATGTAAGTTCATAAAATTTGTTTGTTTGTTTGTTACTTAATACGTGCGTATATCTATATGATCAGAATATGTGAGAATGTTGGTGTATTATTATATTTAGTTATCAACCCAAAATAACATATGTCGTTCCCAAATGGAGACTACTGTTTTTTATAAGAGATCTCATGAATGCAAAAGGAGTGCAACGCGCATGCAGTATACATACTAGTAGTCTATTCGAACTCGATTGTAAAGCTAGGCAGCGTTTGATTGCATCACACAACCAAACGCACATTTAGTGTTACTAGGTCTGTCAACGGGTCGCGGGTCGACTCGGACTCGAACCGGATCCGACCCGATAAAAGACGTAAATATCTGACTTGAAGGAACCCGACAATCAAAACGGATCTGATCTGTGTCAACCCCAACACGATCTTATGGACCCGATTGACGCAACCCAAATATTATATGACTTTTTAAATTTATGATCTAACTTAATATTCATGATTCAACCAAACATTTATAACTAAATATTGAATAATCGTTTAAAATTTTAAACATTTGCAATATTTTTACAATCTTTTGATTTCACATAAAAGCATAATAATCTAAATTGTATTACAAATGTTCCTCATAAAATATTTAAAAATTAAAATAATGAAGAACTATTTATACTACAATTTATTCTATTAAAAAGAAAAAAAATGAAGTCATTGTATGCCCCTAAAAAGTTCTTCAACTTCTATTCATCTGGCTTGAGCTTGTTAATTATGTGTCGACCCGACCCGACCCGAGACTCGACATAGACTCGACCCCAAGGATCCGACAGTCAAACGGGTCGGGTCCGGGTCCACCCGGATTCGGCCCGTGACAGGTAAGCCTGTCAACGGACCGGATACGGAGCGGATATGGTCATATCCGTATCCGTATCCGAAATTTTTTTTTATATCCGTATCCGTATCCGTATCCGACGGATATTTAAAAAGCATATCCGTATCCGATCCGTATCCGTATCCGACGGATTCGGATAATTATCCGAAAAATCCGAAATAAATAAATAAATAATTAAATATAACAAATTTTTATTTAAAGTTTAAAAATTGACTTAAAATTAAAAATTTACAAACACAAGTCCTAACTTTACAACTATTAGAAAGAATAAATAAATAATTAAACATAACAAATTTTCATTTAAAGTTCAAAAATTGACTTAAAATTAAAAATTCACAAACACAAGTCCTAATTTTACAACTATTAGAAGGAATGTGAGCCACTTGATCAAAATCCAATGGTAGATATTAAATACTAATATTAATATTTTTTTAATGCCATCGGATACGGATATTTTTCGGATCGGATAGGGGTATATCCGTATCCGATCCGAAAATTTTCGGATACGGATTATTTTTTCGGATACGGATACGGATTTTTCGGATATCGGATATTTTCTGCATTTTCGGATACGGATTCGGATCGGATGCGGATATTTTTTCGGATAATTGACAGGCTTAGTGACAGGCCTAAGTGCTACTGATCTGACGGCTCTGATTATTGTTTGATTCCACCCATTAATACAGATGGACGGCTAGGGGTAATCCGTTATGGTAGGGTCGTGGTTGGTCAAGTTTGTTTTTTAATGTACAACGTTACAAGATACGTGAAGGTTACAGTTACCTGTCAGGGTCCGTTTCAAAGGCATGAGAATCACTGACCGTACGATCGGGGCAGAACGGGCAAGCAAGGACCGTGTGATGGTTTGTCCTCTCTCTTCAACGGTGGTCCTTCGGTAAGTGGGACGCCCCACCAACCCTTTATGGGGTAGAGGACCCACACATCAAGGGAAATATCCGATCTTGCCATTTTGGACCCCTGAAGTTTACAAAACCAACATAAACACCCTTTAATGTTTAAAAACATGCACTTATACCCTTTATCGTTATATTTTTTCATTAAGATGCGATAAAAGTAATTTAAAATTATTATTTTACCCTTAACTATCTAAATATCCATAGAAAAAATCAATTAATTAATTCTAGATATGTTTTATAAATATTAACTTACAAAATAATTAATTCTTCAAATACATCTGAATGCATTTTTGTGATAATTAAGTCACGTAATAATTAATTAAAATGTGAAAATAATCCATCAAAAAAAGTGAAAACATGATAACATTTGATTAAAATGATAAAATCATACTTTTATCTCATATTAATTAGAAAATCCAATTACAAAGGGTGTGATTGTATATTTTTGAACTATAAGGGGTGCTTATGCAGGTTTAGAAAATTGAAGGAATCCAAACGCATTTCATGGAGGGTTCCTTCATTGATAATAGGCTCTTTTTTCTTCTTTTTTGGGTATTAATGGCAACCAAAACAGGTAAACAGGGCTAAAATATTACTATTCACATCAAAAATTGGTCTGACATCTGAGTTTCCAAGCCTAAGCTGTGTGTAAGTTACACACTTAATTACACTATGAACACAGTGCACAAACTATGAAAAGTTGGCTGGATCCATTGAGGAATGCGGTCATCCTTTAATTCTGATGATCATCCCTTTAGAGGCTATTTGGGTAATAGAATACTAGTCTTCTCCCGCGCACACGATGTGTGTGTACATAATTTTTTTTATTATTTTAAAAAACTGCTAACAATTAATGGAAACCTAGGGTTTTTTGAAAAAAATTGAATTAATTAAGTGAACTTTTTTTATTTTCAAACTCATAAGAATGTGTGTAATTGGGTTATGGCTCATTTTTCTGCTCCATTGTAATTGAAAGTGATTGAAAGTGAAAGCATTGGAAGGCCATGATAAATAATGCAGCACAGACCAACGCAAGCTTATACTTTATAAATGAGATATACGAAAATTACCCAAGTGTCTACATGTGTGAATAATGATTTTGTAAAACCAGTGATGTTATCTCAATTTTTGTGGTTACGAATGTGATTGCTTGAATCTCTCTTTGAATGAGTAGCATCTTAACTTGGGTCTAACACCACATTCTATGTGTAACATTTATACTACACAAAGCTATTTTTGTAACATAATGTCATATTCACGTGAAATACAAAGCATGCTCATCTTAGTTAAAACAATATTGTGCATGTTATGTGGCAATTCATTGGTCTATGTACGGATATATACTCGGTACAGGTGGTCCTTCCTCCCACTAAATACATGTACGTGAAATCATGTAAGGGCTAGTTTGGTAAGGGGATAAGGTCGGATAAGTTATCCTAATTTTATGGGATAAAAAGTCTATCAATTTTGTTCATATTTACATTTGTCAAAATTGAAATAAAAAGTGATGATAAATGCTATCACAGCTTTTAGGTGGAAAAAAATATCATCATTTTTATTTTAAAATTAAGACAACTGTTCGCAATTTATTCCAATTATTTTTATATCAAACGGATAAGTTGTCCTCCTACTCACTTGTTCTTATAATTACCTTTTATTCCAACACTTATCCCCTTATCAAACTAACTCTAAAGGGAAATTCAAGTTGGGGAGAGAGAGTGACAAAGCTGCCGGAGGGGTTAATGATATTTCCTATCTTCTTTAATCACACAGAAACTATGTCTTAACTAACCATAAAAAATCATGTGGGTGGTATTTCAATTCTATGGTTGCTTACATGGCAGGTTTCACTGGACCACACAGAGGAACTATGTGATAGTCAAAGAGATAATCAAATTTCCAGATAAAAATGGTGTGCTTCAACTATCAATCACTTTAGACAATAACACTGCAACCAGAATGGCCACATTTGAATCTGTAATCGGAGATTTTGTCCTTTTAGCCATAACTCTTGGCACTTTATATGGTTTATTCCAAGTTGAATAATTTGGATTAGATCCGAGGCAAACTTATATCATAAAAGTCTCATACATGGTTGTAAAAAAAGTTCATCATGTTTGAATCGAACCTACAAATAGGTTTTTACATCTTACATGGCGTATGATGTATTATACATAAAAATTATAAAACAACTACTTAATATTTCCCCAAAAATAGGACAAGATTAGAAAATTCTCAAATTTCACTAAAAAATGGCCCATACATATTTCAGTACCCCCAAAAAATTGGAAAAGAAATACATAACTGACCAATTTCACTGCATCTCCAAGTGGGATCTTGTTAAGAAGGGCAGAAAGCCTATCCTTGTAAAAAGATCTTCAATCACCTATGCTGAAATTAGCTGTGGATGGACGAAAATGGAGATACATATATATTATTACTAAGGGTCTGTTTGAACACATATTTGAACAGCTTTTAAATTTGCAGGAAGTTATTTTTTTCAAACTCATTTCCAAATAAAAAAAACAGGGGCTAAAAATCGCAAACAAATTTCTGTAAAAAAATGTCTATACAGTTTTCTACAAAATCTTGTGGAGAGACAGTTTTCTACAAAATAAGTTTTAAACTCAGTTTTTTTCTAAAATTAATTTTGTAATCGTGCAACTAAACACAGTCTATACACAGGGAAAGACCCATTGAAACCCCAAAAGACACATAGAGAGAATGATGAGAGACTTCACAAAGCATTGACACAATTTGAAAAAGGAATGTGATTTGCCCAGACACCAGTGCAAACCGTCAGCAGTCTCACAAAAAATGAAATGCTGGGCTTGGGCTCAGGGTCAGGCTTGGGCCCAGTTTTTACGAGCCGGGCCGACCCATTGCTGATGTCTACATTGAGACGATGATTTAGGCATTTGGGCCATAGTTAGCATTCTAAAAGCAGTTAGCTAGCCGCTTATACATTCTGCTAATCAATCACTTTTTAAAATTATACATAAAAATATCTTATTTTACAATTTTAAAAATACAAAAGACTAATCTATCCATATGCAATTAGATCTTTAATACATTCCATATCTTTAACTTTGTTAAAATATTTCACCCTCTTAATTTTATTAATATATTTCACACATTTCCACGTAGATCAATTTTTTTATTGTAAATTCTTTGTAATTAGTGGATTTTGTGAAATATGTACCAATATAAATTGAGTATTTGATGATGAACTCTATTAAATGTTGATGTTTTTTTTTAAAAAAAATGGATATTTACTAATGATAAAATAAAAATATGTGAATAGCCAAAAAATAAAAAATGTAAATAAAAATTTAGAGTACTAAAATATCATATGCTGCATTGGGACACAATACAGATTTAAATTACATATTATGATTATACACAATGAAAAATGATAAACAATAATATGTAAGGTATATATAAGAAACACATATATATAATAACAAAACCTTTAAAGGGATTGATTTTCATCATGTATAGAGAGATTGTTGTTTTGTAGTAAAAATAAATTTTTAGTGTGGAATAAAAAGAGATATTAAAAATTTAATTACACAAGGGAAATTAGTCTTTTGTGTTTTCAAAACTGTAAAATAAGATTTTTTTAGGTATAATTTTAAAAAGTGACTGCTTTGGGTATTTCAAACTTTTAGGAGATTTTTTTTCATTTTTCCTTTATTTAAAAAGGATGTAAATAGTAATTTAATTAATTTATAAATAGTAAATAGTAATCTAATTTAGGATTCCTAATAGAATTTGAGATTACTACTACAAATGGTGGAAATTTGATTCCACTATATTTTTTGACATGCGTGGATTTTAATTCCAGTGGGGCTCACAATTACCATCAAGATTACTATTAATCAAACATTAGATTTTATACAATTTTATGATAATCCTACATAAAATCAAAATTCATCCTAGATTGAGACACGAACTAAACGGTGCCTAATTGAATGATATGTTGAATTATGGATACACCCATAATATAAGTTATTTGATAATGTAATATCCTATAATAGAAGGGGTTTGAATTGTGTAACATCCCATTGATAATAGGGATTTGAATTGTGTAATATCCTATTATAGATGAGATTTTAAAAAAATTTACATCCCATTAATTGAAAGAATATTTTGAAATATTCAATTAATAGAAGAGAATCAAAATCAATATAAAAACTCTCAAATCCATCATTTGAGTCACTTCCAAAATAAAAAAAATTCGTGGTATCAAAACCATTGATCCTACCCTCTTTCTACTATTAACAGCCCCCCAAAAAAAAATTCTTTTAGAAGAATAAGAAGACTTTGAGAAAGAAGAAGTTTCTCCTTGTGTCTCTCTTATTGCACCATGGTTTCTAATCTTGCCAACAATTCCACCCCGTCATCACTTTCTTCCACCCTTCAATTTAATACTCTTATTCAACGTCTCATTTCCACCAAATAAAGATAATAATGGATAAAAATATTTTTATATATATACTCAATAGATAATAATGAACTTTAATAAATTTATTAGAAATAAAGATATAAAATTGTGTTACATTTAAAAACATTTTCGCTTAGTATATTATTTTTTAAAAAAATAAAAAATGTGTGTAATTTTTTCTTAATAAAATCCATGTTCCAGCATCTGCTTCATGTAACATCTGATTACAAGAGTGAGTCACTTCTTCTTATCTATCAAATTAACACTAAAAAAAATGATATTAGCAAACAAACCCCCAACTCCCCACACGCGTGACACGTGCGAAGCATGACTCAGAAAACACCAAAACATTTTGTCAAGCCAACCGCCAGCGTCCCCTGATAGGATCACTTGACCAGATCTGACAATCAAATCCCACCAAACAAACGGTCCAAATTCCCCATCCCTGGGCCCCACCACCCAAACACCGTCGACAAAATCTCCCCCGTTCATCACGCCCCAAGCACGCGTACGCTCGAGATTTCACCACGTGGATAACTCCAAGACGTCCGATTCCTCGTGACCGAGTAAAACGGAGGGCCTTCTAGAAGCTCCCCCACTTCCCCACCTCGTAAGCAACCTCGCCGAATGTGGTCCCCACTATCTCTACACGTGTTGACTATGTTTCTGGCGTCACCCCCTACGTAACATCCATCCACGCCTGTTGACGCACTTTGACCCAATAGGAAGTTTGGACGTGTATAATTGATTCGGAGACTGGGGTGACCATATCAAAACATCGGCATCCGAAGAAACCGTCCGCATCGTTTGGTCTTTACGCGTTATTTGCCTTCACCGGCTCCCCTCTCCCCCATTCAATGAGACAACGATCTCATTCTCTCCCTTGTGTTACTCTCACCTTTCTCGTCCCGTTTGAAAAATAAGATTTTATGTAAAATAAATATAACTCCTTTAATTATATGTATTACTATGAAAACTAAAATAATTGATATATATTTTAATTTTTAGAAAAAAAAATCAAAGATTTAATTGAACACACTACAATAGTATATATATTACACAAAGTTGTTTAACAAGTTTAGATAATTTGTGGACTTGCATAAAGTTGTTTTTCTCAAAACCTGTTTTTAAACACAAAAATTGTGATATAAAACTGCAAATTAATTAATCTATGTGAAAAAAAGTGTCCAAAACGAAACATAGTGCATGTTTGGAAACAACTTCAAAAACAACTTTTAGCTTATGGAGTCACATCAAGTCAAATATCATCATCATTTAAAAGTTTAAAGCTGTTATTAAACATGTCAATTTAAATACATCATCATTACTAGATTTTATCTCTAAACTGCACATCGAAATCTGTGTTTTATAAAAAATCATCATTATTATACCATCAAATCAATATCATTACACCCTTAAAAAGTGTGCATAAAGGTGCAAAAATTAAAAGATGATTTTTAAACTGTGTTCCAAACATGTGGGTCCGTTTGGTAGCGCGTTTGGGCGGATTCTGCTTTTTCAAAAAGCGGATTCCGCCCAAACGCGCAACCAATGGGTCGGATTCCGGCGGAATCAAAAGCTGGATTCCTTTTAATTTCTCTCTCGAAATCCGTGTTTTTAAAATCTCAAAAAGAACGTTTTTTGTCGGAATCGATTTTTTGAATTGAAAAGCAACTTTTTCTACCAAACATTAAATTCCTTCCAAATATTGATTCCTGAATTAAAAAAAAAAAGCATCCCAAAAAAGTCAAAGGTTAAAATCATCTTATAAAGCAGCTTTATTCCAAAATCTACTTTTCAATATGCGTTTCCAAACGACCTGTAATCTAAGATAATATATATAATTCATTGGATAGATATGGTTGGGTCATACTAAACCAGCCTAAATTGTATCACTAGAAATTGCGAGTTATTCTCACCGCCCGCGATTCTCACGCGATTTCATTCCTCCCTTTCCTCGAACATTCATAAATTTTGAACTCTGTCTTCTCTCTTTATAATCAACAATCAAACACAAACACAACACACACAGAAAAAAAAAACAAAAAAAAAAGCAAAGAAGGAAGATCAAAAGAGACTCCCCAAAAAAACAGAGAAATGGAGAACGAGCAGAACTTCTGGAGATTCAGTGACCAACTGAGGCTACAGACAACCAACTTGGCCAATCTCTCCATAGGAGGAACAGAGAACAATATATGGGCACCACCCGCTTTTATAGACCAGAAGAGGCCTGAAGAGAGGAGAAACTTCGATATCAGAGTGGGAGGTCCAGTTTTCAATCAGACCCAGAAACAACAACAGAGGTTCAATGTCGATGTGAAGCTTAAAGGGTCTTCGGAGTTCAATAGCGGGTTCAATGAAGGTTGGAAGTTTGGGAAGAACAACAACAACTATGATGGGTTCAAGGCCTCATCCAAGAAGAAGAACAACAACAACAACAATTTTGATGTTGATGGGAAGGGAAAAGGTGGTGGGAATAACAATAACAATAACAAGGGGAGTGTTGTTGATAAGAGGTTTAAGAGCCTCCCTGCGTCGGAGTCTCTGCCGAGAAATGAAGCTGTTGGTGGGTATATCTTTGTTTGTAACAATGATACCATGCAAGAGAATCTCCGGAGGGAGCTTTTTGGTATGTGATTTCAATTAATTTTAATTATTTTTATTGGGTTTTATATTGATTTTGATTTTTTTTTATTTTTAACACATAAAATCAAAGTATGAAAATTGATTTGTAGAAGCAGAATCAGTTTGATAATTGATTCAGTGATTATGTGGTTGTAGTGAAATTTTAATGTGGGTTTTTGAAGAAATGGAGATTGTGATTTATTATTATTGTTTTTAATGTGAAATATGTAAATATTTTTTCAGGTCTTCCACCAAGATACAGAGATTCAGTGAGAGCCATAACTCCTGGATTGCCTCTCTTTCTGTACAACTATTCCACTCATCAGCTGCATGGAATCTTCAAGGTATTATCATCTGTTTATTGATTTATATATGCATGACTGTGAATTTAGAACGAATATATATATATATATATATATATATATATATATATATATATATAAATGAACCACTTTTTCCACACCCACATAGATTTGGGTCGATTTTTTCGTTTGCGTTTCACTAACGAGTTACATGCTTCTTTAAATTAAGAACATGATTTTTTATTTTTACATAAGAAGGTATATCCGGTTCGGTTCATTGGAGAACGTACTTTTAGCCTTGAAAAGTATATCATAATTGTATCCAATTTTCATTACTATGATTCAATTCAATTTAACTATGAAATGATATATCCCACTAAAATAAATTAATTTCTGTAATTTATGCAGGCTGCAAGCTTCGGAGGAACCAACATAGATCCATTGGCCTGGGAGGACAAGAAGTGCCCTGGAGAATCCAGGTTCCCAGCTCAGGTAAATACACTCATCAAAATAAGATCATACCATCATCACCTAACATACAATCTTTTTATTATTAATTACATGTATTTCTCATCATGTAATTGAAGTGAATCATATAATATGAACCTCTATTAGTATCCATGAGTTGCTGATCACTGTTATTATGGCAATGACAGGTGAGAGTGATCCTTAAGAAGGTTTGTGAACCACTGGAGGAGGACTCATTCAGGCCAATCCTCCACCACTACGACGGCCCCAAGTTCAGGCTCGAGCTTAGTATTCCTGAGGTATAGTAATCCCAATTCCAATTCCCTGTCTACATGACATCTGAATAAGCACCTATTTGTTTCACTAATCAAGATTTTGTTTTCCCACCTCTGTATGCAGGCCTTGGCACTGTTGGACATCTTTGAGGAGACCAGCCATTGAGAACGGCAGAATATCTATTCCATCCACATCATACAGAGGAGCTTAGATTACAGAGGGATAGGTTTTATTGAGAATAATGTAACAGAGATTGGGAACATGGTTTTGGAATAAGACTATGTCGTTTATCTATCATATATACACCTTTTTGTGTGTGTTTGTATATATACTTTTGTATAGAGAGAGCTCATGGTGGTTGAAGCTTTGTTTTACGGTGAAATTACAAATGCATTTGTTTTCTGAAATTATTGGTATTTGAAGAAGTATCTTGAATATTTCAATTGAAGTTGATGATCAGCTAAAATTATATGTTAATTGGTTGTAGACTTTATTTTTTGGAAATTGCGATCCATCTAACATTCACCCTAAGCTCTTGGCAAACTTCAAACTGTGTGAATGAATGACCAATTTGCAAGTCTTGGGGATTAACAGATCATAAACATTAGAATAGGGGATAGGTTTGAGTGTTACTTCAAGAAGTGGTTTGGTTGGAGGAAAAAGGGGAACTACCATGCCAGTTTTAGCTCGGACAATTCTCTAGTGGAAGTGGGTTGTTATGCCAATTTTATTTAATGACACAACCTTAGGTTTGACAAAAAGATAAAGTTTTAAGGAAATTGTCTTAATTTTAAAGGAAATTTTTTTTTATTAATTTTGATCTTAACTTCATGTATCAAAATCAAAACAAAGATGGGAAATAATTGTTATTCCAACCTTTAGATTGAACAAAACTCGTCATTTTCACCTTAAAATCAGGACAACTATATATATTTTATCTTGATTATTTGTTATATCAAACGGGATAAGTTGTTATCTCCCAGTTTATCCACTTTTACCGTCTTATCCCACTATTTATCCTCTCACCAAACAAAATGGCTACTTTGTCCAAGATTAACATGTTGGGGGTAAGTAATCCTAATTTTATGAGAAAAAATTCATAAATTTTATCATTATTCATATTTGTTAAAATTGAAATAGAAAATGAGAATAAATATGTTTCAATCTTTAGGTGAAACAAAAAAAAATTAACTTCAGAATAATTATTCACAATTTATTTTTTTTTATCCCCGCACAAAATCCTTTTACCCTTATCTTTTGGTCAAACTAGCCCAAAGTTGGATAAGATATTTTTTTGTACAAAAGATCTAATAAATGTAAAAACTAAAAATATTGTGGGAAGTTAGTAATACATGAGATTTTTGTAATGAAATGAAAGGGGAATCAACCTGTCCACTTGTGCAGCAATAAAGAAAAAAATTAGAACAGATAAGAACACTCAACCACCATCCGCACAAATGTCATTTTCATCAAGTTAATGTATTCGTGAGTCAATAAAACATTACACCAACATTAAAAGTTACAGCTCATCCACTAATCTAATATAAATATACACACACTAATGGCTTAGGTAAGCCATATATATTTATTGTTGTATGAATTGCCACTGGCAATTAAAAAGAATCAACCACAACTCCCCTAAAGCAGAGATTTTTATAACACAAGCTGTAGGAAATATGGAACAAAAGATGAATAAAATGTGGGGTGTGATATCTTTACCGAACATAGGGAGGATTGTGGAAGGCCAGCTGGAAAATCTGCTCATACTGCTCGGCTGCGTTGTCCCACGTGTAATCTCTAGACATTCCTCTCTTCATCAACCCTTCCCAAGATGGCTTGTACTTCCTGTATGTCTTAATTGCTAACCCCAAAGCCTGCCATACACAAATGGTATAAAGAGGTCTATCAGCTACAAAGTTCCTTACATACAGTGGGTCGCATACAGTGGGTCGGACCATCTATTACTATAAATACTGGGATATCAGAAACTGTGCAGTATAAGCCCACAAAACCAACTCAAAATGTACATGCAATTTTCAATGGGCCCCCTGCAGAGGGGGGGTGTCCCATAACCGCTAGGCCGATGTCCTAAGGGACAAGGAATTCACATAACAAATTGTTCTTCTTACAACCACTTTTTAAGTGAAGTTCAGTAAATGACTCCATTGAAAAAGAGTTAAAGCTATCATTCATTCATTTGCATGCAGAAGACCATATGTGGAAGTGGACTGGATTTTTTCACACCGATTATTACTATCGTGGTTGATCTATGATATGCATTATACTCCTATAGAAATTTGTATAAAATGAATACATAACAGTATGAAGGAAGAGTTAACTCACCCCTAACATAGACTCCTTTGACAATGGATAGAAGGTCCACCTGCAAGTGAATTAAATTCAATCAGTACTATGGACCTATAATAGTTTTCCATGGAATGGGGTCCAAGTACACAACCATCAGATACTATTTTGTGCATGCATGAGACAAACAGACAGTGACTGTTATTTGGTTATCATGACTATCAATTAATCATAATTTCGTTTTTTGTGTATCTGACTAAATTATTAAAAAAAAAAAAGGAAGTACATATTGTGGTGAATAGACATGCAAAGCTCAGAGAGGTCCAAAATAATGAAGATGCAAGTTTTCTGAAGAAGTGGAAAATGCAAGTTGTGCATCTATAAATATGCAAGTATAATTGTTAAAACCACCAAATGCCCTAAAATTATTGAATATAAAACTAAACAATCAAAGAAAGTGTTGAGAATCAGCAAAAAAGTTGACCTTCAAACCCCAACCTTAGTTACAATAAATATGGTATTGATACAATAAGTGTGGTATCTGTCAAAATATGAACTTGATCTGCCTTGGATTTGAAAGGAAAATGTGATAGATTTTTGTCTCAAGTCACAAGAAGTCCGTGTGTAGTAACATTTGCCCACTGAGAAACAAAAGAATTTTCAAATTTGACCTTTCCAAAATAGTGAGATGACATGGTGCATGTGCCAAAACATCTAGGATTTTCTAAAATAAATATTAAGCTTATCCTGGAAATACAACCAGAAAAAATTATAATGTGTCCAATGATTTAAGGAGTACATACCCGGTTCCCTTACCACTACCTTCATTGGCATAGGGATCAAAATTCTCGATCGTATCCTGTAACACAACAGATAGAGCATCTATTACTGCATTTTGTGTCAAAATGAATCATAAAAGGTATGTCCAAGAAACTATAAGGGTTTTGCTTACTCTCAGACCACCAGTGGAATGGGCAACCGGAACTGTTCCATATCTCATAGCGTACAACTGGTTCAAGCCACAAGGTTCAAATCTTGACGGCATCAATAATATGTCACATCTGCTCATTTTCATAAATTATCGATAAGCAGATATTTGTTGATTGGAAATTTTGGGTTAAGAACTGAACTTGCAGACATCAAATTACCCAGCAGTTATCCGATGAGAAACAGGGACGTTAAATCCAACCCATCCACGGAATTTGTCCTTATAACTTGATTCTGCTGCTCTCATCCACTGTTCAGTGTCTGGGTCACCTGAACCCAGCATTACCTGAAACAATCAAGTTGATTTTTTTAAGCAGATATATTGGTTGTAAGTAACAAAAAAAAAAAAAAAAGCATACAACAGAAGGAATGAAGAACTAAACTAACAAATAACAATTCTTCTTTCATTTGAATAATGTGATCTCCAATTTTATTATTGGTAGAATAATTTTTTTTATTTTTTTGCTTTTGTATTAAAAATATTTCAGCAGTCTGTATCAAAAATATTTTCAGATTCTTATATAAGAGAAAGCTTACAAATTGAACATCATCCTGCAGAAGCTCTGGCAGTGCAGACCTTATCAGATCAGTGCCTTTTTGATAGTCCAAACGTCCAATGAATCCAATCTTGAAGTTACATTAAAAAACAATTAGCATTCAGGACCAATGTAATCCACCGAACACACTAAATAAAGTTGAATATCATCTCTCACCAGTGGACAATCAGGCCTGATAGCTAAGCCTAGCTCCTTTTGTAAAGCTGCCTTGCATAGGGCCTGTTCACAATATCACACTATGATAGTATATACTTCATCCAGAAAAACCAGGCCTAGAAAAGATGTTGTTCATTATTGATCATGGTTGTAATACGAGTCTCCATGAAATTTACCTTTCCAGAGAGATCATCAATGGAGTAATGGTGCGGAATATGTTCATCTGAAGCTGGGTTCCAATCATCAACATCAATGCCATTTGTAATACCTGGATGCATAGTATTTCAGGTCATTAATCTTCTCTAAGGCAAAACTTAAGAATAGACTGATGAACCATTTAAAGATAGTGTGTCACACCATTCAAAATGCTTTTTCGACTGCTCAGGAGCTCATAGAGACCATGCCCGCCTTCAAGGGTGGTGATTTCCCATGAATATCCCTGCAATATCAAGATATTGATTCTTCTATTATGTGGACAAATTTCAAAGGTATATAACTATTGCATAAAGCTACTAACCTCACTAACTGTTAGGATGCGATCAGATGTTACAACCGCGCCTTTCAGGACATTGACTGCTTCACCTTTATCAAGAGCATGAGTCCTCGCCCAAGTCGGAAACACCCATTCCAATGCACCATACCACTCAGGTGGCAGACCTAAGTTTTCATAGGTGGTTGACGGCTCTACCCCCTAGCACGTGCACAACAATTGAAACAAACATAAACAAACTCATATCGCATTTTGACCAACAAATGATATTTTGGATCAGGATTTACCTGGTGTGCCAGATTGTGTATGACAAGAATACTGCGGGCATCTTTGTATACACCATGTGGACGATATTTGGCCGCCAGAAGTCTGGATGAGGAGCCAAATACTAATAAACTTTTAAAATATTCCACAAATGACGAACAAAATTAAAAATTCACAAGCTTCATAAAGTAGGGCTAGAGGCTGATTGTGCATACAAAGAGTCATATAATGACTACAAAGATTTTCCAAAAGCTTCATTATAGTACTTTAGGGTGATGCATGCCTTATCTAAGCGTGTCAAATGTACGCCTTTCTTTTGATAGACGATGCTACATACAAAGAGAATTTTGATTTGACCATTGTTATCCTTAAATTATATAGAATCAGCACTTCACCAGCATCCCTCAGCTTGTATGCAGCAACTTCAAACAATCAGGTAAACAATTCCGTGTCCTTTTTTTTCAAAAAAATGAACTCATTTATATATACCAGATCAGATAATCAGAATTGTTACTTTTATTTGCTAGACATGATCCTTTCTCCATGTGAATGGTTGGTTAGTGGACAAAAGAAGACATTAAGTGATTATGATAGCTCTGCAGAGAAGAAAAGATATTTCCTATTTGTAACATAAAATTAACATATCTAACAGAGCAGGAAAAATTGTGCTAGTCTTCACCATTAAGCAAATCATAGATGTTAAAAAAAATTAAGGAACAGAGAAACTATTGCACTATCCCAATTTTTTTATCACCCTCTTTGTACCTACGGTACATTTTGATCCATGTGATTTTTCATTCTTGTTTTCAGTTCTTTGCTGGCAAGATCTCTCACATACATTGAGAAATATCCTTTTCAGTGACCTATGATGATAGGTCAGCCCTACAAGAAGTTCATTAATGCTCTCACTTAGCCTCAAAAAATTCATTCAAGAGGCAGATTCAATCTCTAATACAATGCACACCCTGTCAATCAAGCTAAAGTTTGAACTGTTGTATGCAGTAACATTTGAATTCGAGAAACACATAAAGAAACCATTTATGGTTCTATTTCTGAACAATGCAAAATTACACGTGACATGAAAAAAGCTCAGTTTAATGAAATCTTGTGAAATATTCAGAAGACATAATTACTGGTGTACAGTGACTAAGGAAGAAATTACTGAATGAGGCAAGAGAATAAAAATAATGGAATAACAAAGGTGGCAAAACATACACTGGTACAAGGCTCGCATGCCAATCATTAGCAAGGAATAAGCACTTCTCCCCATATGTGAAACCCCCCAGTGCAAGCACTAACGGTGCTTCACATGCTGCATGGGAAAGCAATGTGAACCGGAACTGTAAAAACAGGGAGTTAACTTTCAATTGCAACTAACCAAATATGCATTCAAGAAAAAGAAGCAGAAAACTCATCTTAAACGCCTGACTAAAAAAACTAAAACCAATACCTGATTATCACCAAAAGCACCAAGAGCATCCCCATAAGGGTTCCCTGGTCTGTGATAAGAAGGATGATCCACAAACACCTACACGATACATTTTAAATAAAAAATTAACCATCAACACAACAACAATCAAGAGTAAGAAATAAATGATTGATCCGACAACAATATCCTGCTTTACATGATATTGACAAAAGATGAACTTAAGCAAACCAACATTCAATGTCATTTCAATCCTCTAAATTTATCAAGACTACTAAACAGGTCATTCTTCATAAATAGAAAAACATTAACTTTATATATAGTATAGGGTTCATTCAATCAGAACAAATCTTCTAGTTTTATTTCCTACTATCTATTCAAGTTTCCCTTTATTCGCTTCATGGGAATTGACCAGAGCTTTTGGAATATGGATCATTACTTGTTCCCTTTGTATTCTCTCCATTAGATTCAACCCCATTGAGAATCTGAGGAGTCCTACAGAGATTCTCCCAATATCCCAAAAACAAAACCTCATGAAAAGTTGAGGAATTGATGGACCATATCCATCACACTCACGAGGAATTGAAGGTAAATCTTGACAATGCTGCGGACAAGTACACAGAGTAGGCAAACTTGTGTATTATCTTCAATTCAGGAGACTTGGTTTGGATGGTTTCTACCAAAGAACACTTTGAGAACATGAGAAGCTATCAAGTGAAAATACAACCTTTTGAGATCAATAAATATACCAACGACAATTACTACCAGTTCTGACTTCTGCCTTCCATCAAGACCACTAATGTCTTCAATGCTAAATATCTCCTCCCCTTCCATAAAGCCCCATCGCAATCAAAGATGATCCAAGTCCAACTGTGAACTCTCTCCAACTTAAATAATAATGTTGATCTGGCACAAGACAAGGACCCGAGTAGCCCCATACCGGACAGATCCAAAGATTTCATATGCAGCACGCTGTTAAAGTAGAATGCAACACCAAAGGCGATATGGGAAAATAAATTTGTTAGTCCAGGATATCCTCGTCAAAGCATCATCGATCTGCTTTGACTCGATTTCCAGGACCGAGACTAGATAAACCATTACAATACAAACAGTAAACAGAGAAGAACTGTCTATCCGAACGACCCAAGCTAAGTTTATCCGAATACACGACAAGCGTTTTTGACCAATTCTTTGAATTGGTGAAGCAATTACATAGGCAGTTTACACTGGGAACTGTTTTTTTGGAAGGAAACGGTAGGCGAATGCTCTCAAATTTCATAAATCAAAGAGAATGCCCAAAAGGGAATACAAAAGAAAAAAGCAAAACAAAAACCCAGATCGGCCAGTCCAATGAAAAGGAGGTCTCTTCATGCGACCAGACCGAACTCAAACACCTAAAACCCCGTAGGCTACACTGTAATCATCAGGCCCCTGCCCCAAAGCACACAGGCCTTGCCCCCACACAGAAACGACCCAATCTACACTGGGAACTGTTAACACTTAACGTTGGAGATTTACAATGCCACCTATAACAGATTATAAATTCTTTCATACCAGGATGAACCGATTTAGGATGGCAATGGAACAGACTTTGATCCATATGTATACCTCAGATTCCATCAGTATTGGGTTCTATTGAAGCTACCTAGATCCCTCAACACATTTGTTTCTATTGAAGCTACCTAGATCCCTCAACACATTTGTTTCTATTGAAGCAATAAAGTTTTTATTTTTCTTTCCTACTCATGTATATAAGTTCTCCCTTTGTGTTTGGTTCAACTTCCAGCCCTTACTCAAACCTATACCCAAATTTCATTAACAATTTGAGTAAAAGTTTCATTTGATATGATGTGTCTCCAACAATTTACTAAAATCGTTTTAAAAAATTCCTACCTTCTCCCAAAATTATTCACTGATAAGGCCTAAAAAAAGAGCTGTTGAAAAATTTTGGTTAAAGTTTGGTCTGCCTTTATTTGGGTAATATATGAGTTTGGGTGAAGAGTTGAAGAGGATTTAGTGGGATTTACACTCAAATTTAAATTTGATATGAGTTGAAGAGGATTTAGTGGGATTTACACTCAAATTTAAATTTGATATGGGTATGAACCTAGGATTGGAGATCCTCTGGTCAGTCTGCATAAAAAGGCCTGCTGCTTTGGGAGCATAAAATATAAAAGAAGACATAATTTCAAATGTTCGTCTTCTTAAAAAGAAAATTATGATCAAACCGTTCTAACAATGATCCTCACCCAATCAACGCCGTCTCTGTACTCCTGGAAGAAGCGCACGACGTGCTCCCCGCCGAAACAGAACACCTTGACCGGACCGCCGATCGCACTAGCGTTCGCGTACTTCTCGTCCGACACTCCGTTAAGGTACCTCGGCGAGACCACCATCACGCGGTGTCCCCGGCCCGCGAGCGCCACCGGCAGAGACCCGCAGACGTCGCCGAGCCCTCCCGTCTTCGAATACGGCGCCGCCTCCGCCGTCACGAACACTATGCTGTACTTCGCCCTCTCAAGAGGGGGCGTCTCTTCTTCAACAACAGAGTACGACCCGACCACCCCTTCGTGTTCTTCTTTCACTGTGATTCAAAATAATAATAAAAAAATGGATTCAATCCAAAACCAGGTAAAACTGGGGGAAAAAAAATTTATACCGAGCTCTGTTTCTTGAAATTTAGGGAATGCTTCGGAGTCTCTCTCTTTGATGGTAGCAAAGGCGACTGTTTTATTTGCTGGGCACCTGTTGAGAGAGGGACGGACGGAGAAGGGGACGGGCGCGGATGCGCGACGCGTGGCGCGGGAGGGGAGAGTGGACGGTGGGGATCGGGCGGAGATGGAGGTTGTGATCTGCAGAGCCTCCATTGGGAGGAGGAGATAACGAACAGAGATGAATAAGAGATGGAGAGGGGTTTTAAAAAGGAATAGAAGAGAATAGGAAGTGTTGGATGGCGTACTTTCTGTGGTCGCAATTGGTTTTTTGTTTTTTTTGGGGAAAATCCATGTGACCCGTGTAAACAGTTCCATACAATATAGGGTGGCTCTATTTGAATCATCTACATGGTAAGTAAGCTACTCATAGTTTAATCATTTAATGTACATGTACCTCATATATTAACTTCATATAATCAATAAACAAGACTCTCTCACATTAAAACCTCTCTCCCACCCCTGCTTGTCTCCCACACTATAAAACTCTAATTAACATATTCTAATAAAAAAAATTAATGTAAATATAAAAAGAATATGAAAATCCATCGTTTTTTCACATATTCACACAAATCCTCAAAATCCTAAACCCTGGAAAAAAAATAAAACCCTAAATATACACAAGATAGGGGGTATGTTTATTAAAAGAATGTTAATTAAAAAAAAATTAAAAAATTAGATAAACTTATTTATTAAGGGGCATACTTATGAAGAAAATCTAAATGGACATTTAACAATAAAATCTATTTAAAAGGAGCTTACTTACAAATTAGAGAGGCTCAAATAGAGTCACCCTACAATATACCCCTAGCTAAAGTTTATTTAACTATAACACACATGAAAATCCAAATAGTCATTTTTTCCAGTCAAATTAATCACAATTTAATTAACTTTTAATCTCACTTTAAAAATATGTAACTCTTCGTTTTCTATGTGGAGCTTCATTTGAAAAAAAAAATTGGAGTTTTATGAAAGCAGATAACCTTATGTACATCATATTTGTTTGTGATATTATTTTTGTTATTATTATTGGAATGAAGAATATCACAAATTTTAATAACCGGAGAAAGTTGAAGAATGTGTTTTATACCAGTTAATCATGACATACAGATTCTCATTTATTACAGCTTTTCAAACGCCCATCTTGAAATTATTCCTATTTATTTCCATTTATTATAGCCCTATTCTCGAGCTAAACATTGGATTTAGGTATCATATAAAACAAATTGTCTCTCACCTATCTCATTAAGTGATGTAGAACAAATCTAGGATCTATTTTAGATTTGTTAATTTAGATTTTTTTCTATTTTAAATTTGAATAAATAAGTTTGTTAGTATTTTAATTATTAAGATTTGTTAGTTTGATATTGTAACCGATTGTGCTTAGAAAAAGTTTATTAGTATTTAAGATCTATCTAGTTTATTATATTTATTTATTTATATTGATCTATTAAGATACTTATATAATATGAGTGCAACGGTATTTTAGACAATTAATGTAATTTCTATTAAAAAAAATACTTTTTGAAAACATTCATCAATATGTGTTCCTAAACAGTTTTTACTCTAGAAACAAGAAGTTCATTCTTTAGAAGTAATTTTATTCAAAAAAAAATTTTGTAAAAATACTTATAAACAAATTATCAAACTATGACAAGACTCAGTATTGAAATATACTCATCACACATATAAGTCATGACAGTTGTGCTACGCCAATTCATCCACAGTGTGGCTATTAGTGGAAATATCTACTTTTAAGTGCATAGAAGCAAATATGGCCAAGTCGTCTTATTTTCTTCCCTTATTAATACTTGTCCTTATTAATACTTGTGATTTGGTCGGTCAATCAATTTTCGGGCCCACCATATTAGATTATGTTATATATATGTATAATATATTTTTACGGCTGGAATCGATTTATTTGAAAGGGCCCCTTCAGAGTTCAGATCGAGTACATGAGTTCGGATCTTCTGTTTTTTATCACAGGATTGTTTCTTGTAACAACCAATAAAAATTTACCACCTGAAATAAAAAGAAAAGTGACAATCTTTTCTCACTCACACGTCACCCCCAAAGAGCTGTCAACCCAAAAGGTGATTACATTTCAAAAATATCCCCAACACATTATTCATTCTCAAAGTACACCATCATATCCCACTAACATCTGAAATTCCCAAATCTTTTGTTTTTTCTATTCTGATCGGCTCCACCAATTTGTATATATATAAAAAAACTCTAAGAACATCTCCAATGGACATGTTAATTCACTGGTTAATGTCATATTTTTATAAAAGATGTAAAAATGGTGTTCCAATGAAAGTGTTAAGGGTATGTTAAATATGGGTCCCACTTGTCATATGTTAGTTTTCATGTTAATTTTAATTATTGCTTTAGCCAACCAAATGTGGGTCCCACCATTCAAAATATTAAAAAAAATATTATTTTGGGTGGGTGGAGAGTTTTGAGTAGGTGGAAAAATGGACCCACTATTGTTTTAACTAGTTATTTAGCTATTCCATTGGAGCAACAACCACCAACTAAATGAGAATGTAGTAAATGATGGTCTAGTTGATGAATAAAGTGCTGATATGTCATTTTAACATCTTAGTTAGTTAACATGTCCATTGAAGATGCTCTAATACCTTGGTTACAGTTACAACATTGAATCATTGATGAAACACATACTATTTTAACCAAACCACTTGAAATACCCCAATCAGTTATTATCATAATTTATTTTGTAATGTTGTTGCTGTTTTTTTTTTTTTATGGTTTGAAACAAATCATTCGATCTTCCATTACTGGTGGTTTCCTCATCCTAATTTATTTTCTTGCTTAATGGTGCATATCACACTCTAGTAACACTATCTTCTATAATGAATGTATAAGATATTTCCCTGATTATTTTGGCATACATACATAAAGGATAGTCTTAGTCATTCCTAGCTTCACATAAATCTTCAGTGGATATGAAGTTTTATTCACATAAATGTAATTTTTTTTCTTATGTGAATGGACTAGGTATTGTGAATTTATATTCAATTAAATTTATATTTCTTGTAGATTAAGAATATTGATTTTTTTCACAAGTTGGTATAAGAAAATTTTGTTGCTACCACTCAATTTAGCCAGATAACATATACTAATGCGATACACATGACTAGAGGACAATAGAGCGCACATTTAACATTTTGCTGTGATTAAAAGTCTATATATATTATAGCTGGGAGTTAAATTTCACCACATTTTCAAACACTTAAACTATGGGATATGATATTTTTTGACATATATTTGTAGATAGATATGTGGCTTACAGATATCATAGAACTAGATTTTGGTGTCAATAGTGAGACAATTTGTAAATTCTGCTTATGTGCACAAAATTGTATCCTTTTGTGAGTAGATCATATATTGGCAGGTATTATACTTATTGATAATACAATCCTCCACATTTTTTGTTATGTAAGGAGATGAGATCAGTAAGTGTTATGGTTGCTTAAACATTGTCTGTGATTTTTTTGTTAACTATTACATTATGTATAAACAATTTTGCACAAATTTGACATGGGATAGGGTTTTAAAATTTTACAATAAAAAATAACATACTAGATACTAAAATATACATACGAAAATCAAAATTTTAAAATACGTGGTTTTTCTTTGATGAGCAGACGAAGAGAGGCAAAAGAAAATTTTTTATTTTGGTAAAGCTGTTGGTTTCAAATTTTGTGGGATATTTTTATTTTAGGATCAGATGTTATGGGATGTGATTTAGTGTATTTTGAGAGTAAAAACTCTTTTGGGGTGACGTGTGTGAGAAAATATGTGTTGGGGTATTTTTGAAAAATTTCTATTACAAATGGCAAATAGTAATTACTTGTAAAAGTGAATAGCAAACCGTTACTTACTTGCTATGTTACACCTAAATCTGTTTCCAGCCCCAATTCCAGCCCTATATGTGTCATTAAAAAATTAATGATGCATATGTTCACATTAACAAGGCATATACTATGCAAGAATTTTTTTATATTTTCTATAAATGCATCTATGCAATTTATTGGAGTATATGCTTATTTTTTTATAAAAAACATATATTTCATTAGATGAGGTATACTATTTTAAAAAAATTCAAAACACATGTAGACTGAAACTGAGCTAGAAGTGGGGCTGGATGTAACATTATCCTTACTCCAAATTCCCAAACATCCTCATTTTCTCAAAAGGATCCCATAATCATAGTATTTCCAAAATACTCCCCCATTTACACAAACCAAAACAGAGCCTCCACCAAAAAAAAATTTATAATCCAAAGTCCCAAACTTCCTTATTTTCTCAAAAGGACCCCAAAAAAATAGTATTTTCAAAATACTCCCACACTCACACACCAAAACAGGAGTCCAGCCTCAAAAAAAAAATTGATCTTGGGTTTGTGAATTCATAGTATAATTTTGATTATAAGAAGATTTTATAATATTATAATAGGTAAAATGCATTTGGACTCCCTAAATTTTTTGAAACATATAAAAACACCCCCTGAAGTTCAGTAGCATGTAGTTACACCCCTACAATTAGATTTTTTCGTTAAATTGAAAAAAAAGTACTTCAAAATTACTATTTTATTATTTAATTAATTTTCTAAATATCTAAAACATAAAAAATGAATTAACTTTATATATGCATTTAATACAATAATCAATTTTCAAATACAATAATCAATTTTCAAATATATACGGTTTCATTTATTTTAAGAATTTACTCACACGACAGTTAATCAAAATGTGAAAAGACAATAATGATTTAATTAAGAGGGTAAAACTGTACTTTTATCTCATCTTAACTAAAAATCTATCAGCATGTAGTGTAAGTGCATTGAATTACACCCGACCATCCGATGCGATGGACCCGTGATCGATGGCCCGTGATCGCTGCCGCACCCGCCATTCGCCGCACCTAATCGGTTCCATATATATATATATATATATATATATATATATATATATATATATATATATATATAAATTTCCCTCACCCTATTAGGGTCTCTCAATTGGGACCGGGTTAGGTCCAACAAGCGTTGGACAATTTGATTGTCTAACACATTTGTGACTGTCCGATCTTATAATTTTTATATACATAAATTAATTGAATCCTAAAATGGAAGGTTTTAAAATTTAATTGCATTCTAAGTTTAGTTTTAAAATCTTACAAAATATTTCAATCACAATAAATTAAAAAGATCGAACAGTCACGAACGTGTTGGACAATCAAATTGTCCAACGCCTGTTGAACCTAACCCGATCTCCTCTCAATTGCTCCCTCTCTCTCATACCTCTCACTCTTTCAAGTTTCAAGTTTCCAAACCATTTCAAAAGTAAAAAAATCAAAAATTAAATATTTTATTACAAATTGATCTTCATTATAAGATATGTAGCCTCTTTTTGAATCATAGTTTTGTTTTTTTTCCTTGGATATATGTTTTTGATAATTAGATTCATGTATTCTTGCTAATCAGAGTTGAAATATAAAAGTTACGCATGAAAATATCTGTATTTGAGATAACAAATTGAAAATCCATAATTAAAAGAAAGGAAATCACTCACTCAACTCATGTTCTTTTATAAAAGAAGAGACAAACAAAATAAACATGATCATTGAGATGTAATCTATTTTTTAAATAATCATATATTAGTTGAGTTGTGAAATGAAGCCGATGAAAACATGTATTTATCTTTTATATTCTTCTAGTTAATCAATGAAAAATGACAAATTATTTGGTCATATTTAAACAAGATGGATTTCTTTTTGTATGATAGGCCCCATTACCCACCTCCAAAAGAAGTGGGAAGTTTGAGCCTTGCATTTAGCAATGAGAAAAAGTGGATGAACAGTCATATTGGGCTTGGTGTTTCATCGGCAGTAACCTAGTATGACAGCCCAGTTGGGCTTGGTTTCATGGGTGGTAGCTCAATATGTTGTAAGACCTCCTATGAGCCTGTTGTTGTTGTATGTTGCAGGGACTTGTAGCTCTTCCGAAGCCTTTAATATCAAATATAAAAAAGAAGGCATCATGGACTATTCGGTTTCAGTCCCGGGCTTTTTAAAAAAATTACATGGGCCAGCCCTATTGGGCTTTGGAAAATTGCAGGGTCTGGGGTCCTCTGTGGTTGACACTACTAACTAAATAATTGCCTTGATAGTCTCTTACCAGGCCGGCCCAAATAAAAGAGCCCAGGCCTACTGTTTCATCCAAAACAATTTAAAGTAAATATTTATTTTTAGAGTGTTGTTACACTCAATCACGATTATCAACCAAAACACAGACCATATATACCTCGTTACAGATTTAATTAAGTATATACCTCGTTAGATAATGTATATACCTCATTGAAATTTTTCTTACACTTGTTAAAAATGGGTTCATTCAATTTGAAATGGAACGATATGCACTTTTTATAAAAACATATACCTTATTAATGATGTTTACTATTTAAAAATAAATAAAAACACTTCAGGTCTAAGTGTATCTTTTTCCTTATTTTTATCAAACCACAAAATCACAAAACCAACTCAACAAAATAAATACATGTACCTGACAATCAAACATTACCAAACCAAACCAAAAACTAAAGAACAACATACACAAAATCAACACAAACAAACAATCAAAAACCAACCCATGCATGCAAGTGATCCATGCATATATTTTAAGCCAAACCATACCTCCCAACATAAGAAGGCGTTCGATCATCCGCACCACTCGAGTCCGGGCTGTACCCATCACGGCGCGCGTGCGCCGCCCAGACCCCTCTCGCGCCCGGCCCGGGACTCCTCGGTGGCCCGCGGTTGCTCACCGACGTCCTTCCGGAGCTCCACGTGTCCCCACCCGAACCACCCATCTCCGCCGCCGACGTGATCTTCCTCGCCGCCGACGGGTTGAGCGGGCTCCGGACCTTCGCCTTGGCCGATTGGGTCGGCGCCATGTAGCTCGGTGTCAGTCTCCGACCGACGGCGACGTCCATCTCCACCGTCCTCTCCGACGCCCCCTCCGTCGTGCTCTCCTGCGACGCCGCCGGCTGCGACTGCCAGGGCTGCACCGCCATCCACCTCTCCAACCAGTTCCAACCCCGCTCCGGTGGCGGGGACTTCTGTTGTTCAGTTTCCCAACCGTACTGTTGTTTCTGTTGTTGCTGTAAATTACGTGATGAGATTCTCAGTGTTGAAGACTTGAAGAATTCACGTATAATTGTGCATGTGTTACATGTACTAATTTATTGTCACGTTCATTGATCACCAACACAAAGATTCTCTGTCCACTAACACAAGTGGAAGCTAAGTGTTTCGACTTTTTGTTCAGGGTCTGTAGTGGTCATGACAGAGCTCCCACTTAGAAACCTCTTTTACTTGGGAGCACATCGACCCTCAAGGTCTCATGACCGGTTTTACTCTTTTGTTGATTTCTTTTTGTCCCCTCTCTTATTACCTCCTCCCTCTTTTTCATTTAGAGTTTATAATTCAATATCTAACAATGAAATCAGATAACAAACATCTACCTTTCGTAAAAAAAAAATGCAAGAGTTGGTTTATTCAATAGAATACCTGAGATGTAAACGCGTAGGCGAGGGCACGCTCGCGACGGATCATCGTGTTGGATTTGAGGGTGTCCACCCCTTCGACATCGAAGTCCCTCCGACGCTGGGGACTTCTGTTGCCTGCCATTCTTGGTGTTGGTGGTTGTGGTGGTGGTGGTTGTTGAATCCGATGATATCCTTCTGAGGATGGATCATCGAGATCATCGAGTAAGGAAGGGTGGTACCGACTGTGGAGCTTGGTTTGGGTGTGGTGGAGACGGCGGGCTCGGACCCTGGCCTGGACGCGGACGAGGGCTTGCATGCATCGCATGGTCATCTGCGCCTGCTTGCGAACGTTGTGGCCTCTCACCAGCGCTTGCAGCCTCACAAGCCCCTTCAGCGCGCGCAACGCCCTTCGTGCCTGCGCGACAGTGGTATCGAACATGTATGGTAGATATTTGGTGAGGTAATGTATAATACAGTTATTGTATATTTAAAAAATGATATGAGACAAATAATTAATGAAAATCAAAATACGTGAGTAGACTGGGATTGAACGTTTTATTTTCCTTTTGTATTTTATAAAAGAATTCTAATATACTACAAAAGTACATACCATTATTAACACCGAGAAGATTTGGGTAGACCTAAATTCCCTTAGCAGAAGTATCCTAAGAATATGTGTCATTTTATACCAGTAGGCTAGAGGTAAAAAATGCTGGAATAAAATTCTTCGTTTCAAGAATCTAACTTTCGTAGATTTTATTAAAAAAAAAAAAACTTCAAATGTTTAATAAACACAAAATGAAAAATTTCAAACACAACCTCCTACACCATGTGAAATGGGCCATAAATCCTATGTTATCATTATTTTAAGGGAAAAATCCAAACAACCCTAGAAAATGTCTGAAATCTATATAACTCCTTTTTCTTAAAACCCATATAATATCTTGAAAATTCTTATGCAAATTTAAATAATCTCATGAATTAAACTTTTATTGATAAATGAGTAATATTTTACAAATATCATGTTTGATTAAGCTTGACTGAAAACATAAAATATCAAAAATCCCCTATAATTCGTTAAAAATGCAGAAAACTTTGTTTAAACGACATTTTATCCCTCCGTATAGATTATAAAATCTTATCCACAAGATATAATCATTATTTACCTAAGTTTTTTTCATATTTTTAACATATTGTACGAGTTTTAATTAGTAAAATTAATTAAACAAAATATTCTAAAATAATCATAATTAGTTAACAAAAGTGTTTGCAGGGATTATATAAATTTTTGAACAATTCACTAAGAGTTATATATGGATTTTTCCCTCTTTTTAATTAACAAATCTTACGTTACATTTAAATCAGATAAACCGCATAAATTCCCATCGTTCAAAATAAAACAAATTAGAAAAATTTTAAGGGCACAAAAAAAGAGAGGGCACGACTTACGAGGTAACCCCTGTAGAAGGACTGGATCATCAGCGCCGCCCTCTCCTCCCTCGACTGCCGCCGCCGGAACCCACCGGCCAGCCTCACCACTCTCGCCGCCGCATCCGCCGCGGCCTTCGCTGCCTCCGCCGCTGCCGCTGTCGCAGCTGCCACGGCCATATCTCTCTCCCGATCCTCCTCCTCCTCCAGGTCGTCCACGCGGGACGACGGCGCCGCAATCGAGCCTCCGCCGCCGTCGTCATTGGTCGTTGTTGGATCCGGTGACGTCAGCTCCTCCGGGAAGTGCTCGAGGGAGAGTATCTCCGGCATCGCCACCGCCACCTCATCTCCTCCCCCGATCTTTCCGATCTGAGATAAATTCAGGTTCCACTAAATTACGAAAATGCCACCCTTCCCACTACACAGTACACACCGTTCTAGTTAAAAATTATATATATGTTTTTTTAAAACGGATCTATGCAATTTATAAATGTTCTATAAAAATAAAAAATATATCTTATTTAATAAAATATATTATTATTAAAAAAATTAAAACATGTCTTGGAATTAACACCGAAAAGACTATTTGTGACTTTTTTCTATACAGATAATGTTATATCTAGTCTTCTTAGCAGCTTTCATTCCAGTTTACTGTGTTTTAAATTTTTTAAAAATTAATGTATCTTATCTAATGAGACGCATATTTTATAAATAAAAAAACATATACTCTAATAAATTTCATAGAAGTATTTATAAAAAATATAATTTTTTTATTAAAACATATATTTTGTTAATGTGAGTATATGATCCGATTACTTTCTATCGACGCATCACGCATATGTGATCGGAATTGGGATTGGAAAAAAGTGTGGAACAACTCTTTTCTAGATATATAGGTTTTTTTCAGCTCACATTCAATTCATTCTCATTTTAATTTTTTTTAATAAAAACATAGATCCTTTAACGCTAAAGAGAGAAATTTATAATCTAATGAATTTCATTAACTCATTTAAAAAATTTAAAAAAAATCAACTAATTTTATATCTAATTGCATATGACTAACTAAATCTATGGACGATAATAATATTGAAAAAAAATTATGTGTAACAACATTATTTCAGTCCAATATTCATAAATAATATAGAATAAAATAAAAAAGATAATTAAATTATTTTTTTAATTTAATTTATTATTAGAATGATAACAAATGCAAAATCTTCTATGTTAACTTTTAAAATTAAAAATAAAATGTGATAAAATCCAAACTAAACATTTCATAAAAAAGCAGTGTGTTAAGAGACTGATAATCAGAGGGGGTTTACCTTCTTTTTATCGGAGGAGGAGCGGAAGACGTTCTTGACGGAGGTGAACCACCTGGTTTTCTTGCCCATCTCAAAATCTGAAACCGCATGAATTGATGTGAAGAAGAAGAACCCAAAGAAAACCCAAAATAGAAAAAAATGGAGAGATTGAGAGGTAGCAATTGATAAGGATTTGGAGGAGTTAATGAAAGAGAGGGAGTCGTCGCCGCACGAAATTATGGTTTTCACGGGACATCCGATTGAGTTGGGGCCGCTTTTTTATTTTTTTCTTATAAAAAAACAAAAAAACGAAAAAAGCGATTCCTTAATGCTCTCGCTCCCGCTCGCGTTTCGCTTTTAAAAGGGACATCTAATCTTGTCCTTTTTTCTTTTTTTTTTCTTTTGGATAAAAATATTGTAATAAATTGGATGAGATATTTGTTATTTGTTTATGATTAAGGCTACGGGTTTTGAAAACACAGATTGAAAAATAAATTTTAAAATAAAACTGTTTTTTAAGATGATTTTAGACCTTAATTTTTTTAGGATGTTTTTTTTTTAAATTCAGAATCAATATTTGAAGGGAGTTTAATGTTTGATAGAAAAAATTATTTTTCAATTAAAAAAATCGATTCCGACAAAAAATCGTTGTTTTTGAGATTTTAAAAATATGGATTTCGAGAGAAAAATTTAAAGAAATCCATCTTTTGATTCCGCTGAAAGCTGCCCCGTTTGGTTGCGCGTTTGGGGATTTTCAGCTTTTCAAAAAACGGAATCGTCCCAAACGCGCAACCAAACGGAGCCTAAGCTAATTTTAGTGTTGATACAGCGATGTTATAGAATTAAATCTCAACACCTGTAGAATGATTAAGAGAACAAAATAGCATGCAAAAGAATACAGATATTCATGTGATTTGACAAAATATGTTTATGTAAGAGAGTAGAAAATGATTCATTATATCAAGTAATTGGAGTATAAAATTCTTAACCTCTCGCTCCTCAACACGTCCCTTTCTCTCATAGAGAAAAACCTAGAACGACCATCTCTCACAAAAAGTCTTTCAATTAACCCTAACAAGAAAGAGACCGTCTTGGTGTGGGCGATTTGGGTCTGCAGGCATCAAGTTATCTTTAGGGGTCAAAGACTATTATGGTGAAAATATTTAGGAATTTACTAAGGGTCTCATTTGGGATTCGGGAAACGTTCAAGTGAGGACAAGGGGTATTTGTTCTCAGGATAATAGACTTGTAGTTCCTTAGTATGTTCGTGCTTCGGTCTATGAGTCATGGTAGATATCTTTTCTACATATGAACTATTTGCCTTATTTCTTACTTTGCTTTATTTATTTCCTTTGGGCACTTGACCTTTAATATTTTAAAGCAAACGCCTACCGTTTTATTAAAAAAACAAAAAAAAGACCAAATGAACATGGCACAATTAACTAAAATTACAAAAATGCCTCTATAAAAATTTGGATTGGGGACCTACGCGTACATGCCATTTATTTTAGAATATACAAGACATCTCACAATATTTAGGATAAGATGTTATAGTATATATTGTTTGAATTTTTAGGCTGCGTTTGGAAACACATTTGAAAAGTATGAGTTTGTATAAAATAGTTTAATAAAACTGAATTCTTGTGAAGTTCATTTTCTTTGCTTTTTTAAAAGCATACATTTTATACTAAAAAGGAAAATCAACTTTTTAATTAAACTTGTTTTTGAAGAGTTGTTTGGAAACACATTTGCATGTGATTTTCTTTTAAAAAAATTAAAATCACATCTAAACGGGTTTCCAAACGCTATTTTAGATTTGTAAATCCTATTTGTCATTTACAGATGGACAATACCAGGAATAAATAAAGATTTTTTAATTGTTTTTTTTCGCATTAGAAAATGTGAAAATCATATAAATAAGTTAAAGATAAGAGATGGATAATAATTTGTTTTTAAATGAAATTCAATCTATCATTAGATTAGCTGTTCGCATTTGTATATTTCTGAGGGAGATACATGTAAGAGATATCATCACTGTAACATGTTTATTGATGATATGAATGAATGTTCTATCTAACGATGTAGATGTAGATGGGATGAATAGTCACTTTCACATTCTATTACACCTTCTATCTTTCAATTAGTGTATAACTATAGTTAGTTATACTGACAAAAACAAACAATCTTTTTTTGAAATATTTATGATGGGGGTGGTGGTGGTTGTTGTTAATTATATTCTCCATTTTATTTTTTTTTTGCTTGCAATACATTGTTTTAGTTGAATTTTAAATTCAGATAAATTTATATATTAAGGGAAAATAATCGATCCTTGATAATTTCAAGTAAGCTTAACATTTTAATAAAAATCAGCTCACATATCCATGTCCATTTATCTATTTTTATGCTTCCCTTTTGTAATTTCTAAATTACACTTCTCCTATTGCTCACACAAAGATAGTAAAATATGTCATGAAAGATCATGAGAAGTTTTCATTAAAAAAAAAAAGCTTTCAAATTGCGAGAATAGAAAAACACATTATTGGTCAAGCATTAAAATTCATTCCTTACGAAAATAACTTTAACTTAAATTATTTCAATGGTCACCCAATTATTAAGTAATCAATAGCCATCAAGATCAAGTGCACAATGACAAAATTCTAACTCAGCAATATACAATGGTATGCATCCCATTTTAATATTGGATACTCTAAAATAAAAATTAATTTTGTTATTGCATGGTTGCTTTAATCAACATTCTAATACAAATTTTTAAAAATAAACTGTTACGCTCAATTTTTTCAATCCCTTTTGCAACTTGCACACATTTTGATTTTTTAAAGCATATTCTAAGTTAACTAAGTATTACATTTTTTTATAAAAATTGAAATATATATTTGTATGACTTGAAAAGTATATACTGACATAATAAATTATATACTACATTAGTGATACGACGACTGCAAAAGCATTGAGCTTTTGATAAAAGCTAAATTGGTGCTTAAATCCTTGAAGAAAAATTGGTGTGGGGGGGGGGGGGGGTTGGTTTGGTTTGCCAAGAAATAGTGGCATTCATCTACAAATTAAAAGACTGTGCTACATCATTCAGGATATATATTAAATTATGTCTAGATCTTTAACCACCTAGTAGTAATTGAATTATATGGAGCCCTTGATCCGAAGGCAAATAAGCAACACCACATAGGTAGCTTTCAAAGCTTACTAACAGGACCCACTTAATCCCCCTTTTTGTTCCATGATCTGATGGTCTGCCTTCTTGAGGAGGGAATAGAACAAAAAGAAGATCCAAAGAGGGTTAAATATGGTGACTTTGCTTACATTGAAAGATAAAATGAAGACATATATAAGTGTTTAGTGGGTGACATGAAACTTTCATCCATGTGCATGTGTGTCTCTCATCTACCTTTGCTTGGAGTGGAATCACTCTTTTTAAAGATGGTTTGGATGGCTTAATCAGCCCAAAAAAGAACAAGTCAAAATGATTATAATGTTTGGCTCTAATATGTACTTTTGAGTATCATTGTTTACAATCTACATGGCTTTGATCCAAATCGCATTATTCATGGGTGTGTCTGACCCGGTTACAGTATAGTAGGTAGATAAAAGTTATAACAACTCACTTGTCTTTTTCTTTTCTTTTTTTCAAAATAAGAACATTTCTGTTCAAAGATTGTTGGTTTAATTTTTACATCATCAACAAGAACTACATCATCAAAGAAGTTCCACACAAGGTTAAAAAATTGTTTGAAGGGAAACATGAGATTTTCATGAGTAATGACAATTCTTATGGATCTGTATTATATGTGGGAGCATTGTGGTAGTGAGGCAAATGAAGAAGAATTGACGACAACAGTATAGAGGGCTTCATGTCTCTTTCCTCATTCTGGCTTATGCATGGGCAATTTGGCGCTGCAGAAACTCAGCGGTGTTCCAAAGTGCTAGCTTTTACTTTAAAAATCTTTGGGAATTGGCTCGTCATTTAACCATCGACTGGGAAAAGTATGTCGGGGGAGCAGCCCGGATTCATCTCGAGGAAGATTGCTTTTGAATCGGGGTCTAGTATAATGACACATTGCCTTGAGGGAGGAGAGCTAGAAACATTTCTACATCTCTCATCCGTTGTCCCTTGTGTATGGTCTCTTATCTTTTTTTTCTCATTACTCTGTTTTTCTTTAACCTCCAATTCAAATATTGCCTATATTGAAATCTTTTGAAATTGAAATGCCCACAATGTATTCATGTCTTATGAGTTGGGATTTTTCATAACATTCAACGACAATAATATTGTTTGAGAAGGAGTGTTATGTTTGAAACTCACCACTAATCTAGAAAATTATTGAAAAATTACCTCCCAATGGAGTAATATTGGTAATCTTTTTCCGAACAAAGTAAATCCTCTCTTATGATTGTGTGTTCTGTTTTTTTTTCTTTGCTTTGATTCATGGCATTATTTTTCAACAAAAATATCCTTACGTGACACTCTTCTCTTTGTCATTATTTTGACATTTAAAAAATCATTATTATGTGAATCAATAGGTTACACTCATAAATGAAGTACAACTCTACTGTAAGAATTTGTTTGTGAAAAAAAATAACAAAACGTGAAACGTTATATTTTCAATTTTCAAGATTGGTTTTTGGTTTACAAAAACATAAAAAGACCTCTAAAATCCAAATTCACTTCCCATAATACATAGGAAAGAATACACGGTAGCAATATCCATCTGATTTTATAAAAAAAAAATGAGGCCTTATTTTAATAGTCTTCAATGAAACGATTCTATTTTACGAATCTTTGAGAGACGACTTGTCAATCTTTTATATATTGGGGCTCGTGTCTCAGGTGTGTCTCGCAACTATTTTGAGGACGACCACCTTCGTATTGGTGCGTAGCGTGAAGGGCTCTGTAGCTGTGAAAGACTGGTAAAAACCTTTTCTGCAACTCCTCTACCAGTTTGGAGATCTTCGTGGGGTTTCATGCTGATTTGTTCCTTTTTCTATGTTTTTTATTTTTTTTCTTTGTTTCTCCTTGTCACTTTTGGGACATTGTCTATTTTGAACTCTTTTAAAATTGATATACCCAAAATTTTGCTAAAAAAAATGAGATAAAGAGTTGACGTGCCACCAAATTCTCATCATTATTGGTTTCTAACAAGTAAAAAATGTTGATGCAAACAAAATTGTTCACCAATTTTAAATATGAATTTCATTCAATATTGCAGAGTTAATGTGGCATGAAAAAAAATCACTATTATGCCGTGAAGGGAGAAGTCTTCAACTGGGCAAAAATTGAACCCCAAAAAAAAAGAAAAATTGAGCATAAATTTGGGCATATTTTATTAAAAAAGATTCAAAATTGACAATGTTGAAAAGATGATGGACAAAAAAAAAAAAAAAAAAAAAAAATAGAGCATAAAAACAAAAAAAAATGCAAAAGGAGAAAGACGACCCCTACGCAGTCAACCCTGAATAGGAATCATAAAAAATGTTTAAATGTTATTTTTCTAGTGGGCCTTAAACATTTTAAAAAGACAATGAATTCAAATCTTGATCAAAATACAAATATTATTTTAAATTTTTTGTTATGAAAATGATGTCTCACCCTGTCAACCCCAGCTATGGTCCCTAATTATTTTAATTTTTAAAAATATATACTCATATAATGAATACATAATATTATGAAAAAAGTATATATATACCTAACTGTGCCAATACATAATTTTTCTGAAAAAACTAAAAAAATAATTAATTGATTATACACCATAGCAGTGTTGTATACAGTGCAACAAGATATTATATACTTCACTAGTGCAATATATAAGAGGCCAACTCTGAACTGCAAATGGGACTAATTGTATCATTAATCTTTTGTTAAGAGTGTTGTTACATTAAGTCCATTTTACAGTCGTATTTACAACTCGATATACATTTTTAGCCACCTCTACTTACTGTAAAGAAGTATATACCTCGTTAATATATATATATATTATGAATTAGTTTATACAATTTATTAGAGTATAAATTTCACGAAACATATTATTATTCAAAAAATAAAAAAAGGATATGCATTGTGTTTGGGGTTGGAAAATTAGACTGGGAATATAAAAAAATGAAAATGTTACACTCAATCCCATTTCCAGCCCCTAATGCAGTCCACTCATGTTTTTATTTTTTTAAAATCATATATTTTATTTAATGAAGTATAAATTTTTACAAAAATGAAGCATACATTTCCAATGAAATGAATGATATAATTTATATAAAATATAAAAAAATCTAACGAGATACATTTGGGGAACCTAATGACTGTATTTGGGATTATAAAAAAAAGATATTTGGGATTATAAAAAAAAGAGTAAGCATAACAATGCTCTTTTCCTTGTGTTGATAAAAACCTAATATCAATAATGTGGAGGCAAAACATAAATGACTAGTTTCGGGCTAACACAAGGAATTAAAAGAGGAATTTCCAAACTAGCTTGGACACGGCCCTGACTGTTGTTCGCCGGCCTGGGTTAGGTCCAATGCACATTAGATGGTTAAATACATTCGTGATCATTTGATTTTTTTTTACTTTGAGATAGGTATTGTGGCTAAGATATTTTGTTGAATTTTAAAATTAAAATTAGGATTTAATTACTATCTAATCTTATTACTTTTATATATGCAATTTAATTAAATTAAAATTCAATTAAATTCAAACTCTTTTTTTGGATTTAATTAAATCGCGTATCTCAATGTGATAAGATCGAATGGTTAAAAACACGTTAGATAATTATTGTCCAACGCGCGTTGGACTTAATCAATTCCGTTGTTCATCTCAAACAAGGATAATGGGCATTGATTCACTCGGTCCATTTTGCGGTTTTATTTGTAGTCATCACGTTATTTGCACATGAAATCATCTGACACAATATATATTATGTTAACTAGTGTATATTCTATAATGATAAAAATGAATTAATGTACATTTATTTCATATATGTGTACTTTATTTTTTATTATAAAAGTAAATAATGTTCTTCAATGTTTAAATATATATATTTTAAAATAAAATAAAATATGAGCATGTTGCGAATGGGATTGCAAATAGAGTCAAATAGAGTTGAATATAATATTAAATATGACAATGTATATGTTGACCGAGAGTTGACGCACTGTCAATTTTGCAATATTCACCTACCCTCGATCTAATATTTACAAGGCCAAGAAATTATAAAATGGTCAATATATTAGTGTATATATTTAATTTTTGTCTGTAAAAAAAAACATGTTGGGGACGGTAAAAAAGCACTACAGATTTTTTTTTTTGTTATAGTGACAAAAAACTTAGGTCCATTTGAAACACAGACTGAAAAGTAGATTTTTAAATAAAACTGTTTTTTAAGATAATTTTATACATTTACTTTTTTATGATGTTTTTTTAAATCCAGGAATCAATATTTAAAAAAAGTTTAATGTTTGACAGAGAAAACTGCTTTTTAATTAAAAAATCGATTCCAACAAAAAAACGTTGTTTTTGAGCTTTTTAAAACACAAATTTCAAGAAAAAAATTTAAAAGAATTCAACTTCCGATTCTGCAAAAAGTTGACCAATTTGGTTACACGATTTTAACTTTTCAGCTTTTCAAAAAGCTAAAAGCTAAAATCGTATGTAACCAAACAAGCCCTTAATCAATTTTCTGATCAAGTTGATTTTAGACCAAGCAAAAGACGATTGTCATTCTGTATGTTTTTTAGTGTGATCAGTGTTATCGATATTGGGATTGATCAATGTGAGCTACAAATTGGTTGAACTTTTTGGTTGTTAAAATATTTTTTGTACAGAATGGTTGTCCCTAACATTTTTTAAATATTGATTAAATATTGATTAAGTGCGTGTTGATGTATGTAAAAGTTTAGTAAAACACGATGAGAATGTTTTCAAACCACACACCTTCTGTGGTTTATTGGGCCTTGTATTTACCATGTTATTACAATGTTAAATTATAGGAGGTCAGCCTTCTTTTATTTCGATAGAAAAACATATTCTAATTATAAATTCTTTTGTTAATCATTGATTTACAAATACATTATCCATTTTGACATGCAATGCGAGGACTTTTTAGAAGGTCATCCATTTTGACATTATCTTAATATATTTATTTAACTTTTTCTGTATATTTTATTTATGAAAGTATTTTTTGTTTTTTATTCAATTTTTAGTATGATTTTTTATTTTTACATTTATTAAATTAAAAATATAAGAAAAACAAATAAAGGCCGGAGTGAACATCACTCCACGTCTCCACGCCAGCCTATATCATTAATAGTATCCCTTGGGCCCACCCATAAATTTAATAGCACCTCTAGGGCAATTATCCAACTGACCAACTTGTTAGATCAATCCAACTTGTAGCACCTCTAGGGCTTATATCTTTAATAGTAGCCCTTGGGCCCACCCATAAATATAATAGCACCTTAGGGCTATTATCCAACTTGTTTTGCACCTTCAGTGATAGTTTGAAAATGAATTAAGATTTTTAAATAAATTTTACTAATTTTAAAAAATAAAAAATTCATTAAATCTGTTTATATTTATATTTATTAAAATTAGAATAAAAATTGGCGTAAATGCTATCCCAGCTTTTAGGAATCGCAAAATATCATCCTTTAATTTCAAAATTAAGATAATTATTCACAGTTTATCCCAATTATTTTTATACTAAATAGGGATAAATTGTTCTGTCACTCACTTATCCTCATAATTATCCTTTATCCCACAGCTTATCATCTTGTCAAACTAGCCCCTAATGTATATTGACACGGAAATACATGAAAACATAATACAATTTTTAAATCAGATAAATAATATCTAACAGACATGCATGCATCACTATCTATACATGCATTTTTATCTATACATGCATTTTTTTCTTTTCTTTTCAGCTCTAATTTTCGTGAAATATATAAAGACCTTCATTTTTACAATCAATTCTATAGCCACAGTATGCTTTGAATTTTTTCTTCCAATAATGTACCTTAAATTTTTTTAATAATATCGATTATGATGGTTTTTGGCATTTTCTCCGAGAATGACTATGCCTGTCCACACATGAAAAAAAATTTACATTTATTAAAAATGAGTTCTTTCAACTCAAAATGGAACAATAACACTTTTATTGAAGTGTATACCTCATTAAAATTGATTGAGTCTAACATATTTCCATGGGGCATTGGTTCACTCAGTCCGCTTTGTAGTTTTATTTGTAGCAGTCACGTTATTTATGCATGAAATCATCTGACATAATATATATTCTGTTCACCGGTATATATTCTATTACGATAAAATAAATATGCATTTAGTTCGTATACATGCATTTTATTTTATTTTCTATTATAACAGTAAATAACTAAATATATATATTTTTAAAAAATCAAAATATGAGTATGCTGCAACCAGGATTGCAATAGAGTTGAATATAATCCCAAATTGTATGTGTTGACCGAGAGTTGATGCACTGTCAATTTTGCAATATATACTAGGCCAAGAAATTACAAAAAGGTATACATTCAATTTATTGGAATTGTATATATGTATATTTTTTTTCTATAAAAAAAATTAAAAACATGTTGGAGATTAAAAAAGGACTACAGAAAGTGTTTTAATTCAATGACCAAAAATTTTGACCAATTTGGTGACCAAGTTGACTTTAAACCAATCAAAAGGCGATTGTCATTCTATATTGTAATTTTTTTAGTACAAGTGTTATCGTTTTGGGGTTGATCAATGTGTTCTTGAGCTATAAATTAGTTGAATTATTCTGCTATTAAAATAAATTATCTACATAAATATTATTATGTGGCTGTTGGTGATTTGTATAACACGATAAGAATGGTTTCAAACCATTGCTTCTATGGTTTATTATGCCTTTTATTTATATCATATTACAATGCTAAATTATGAGAGGTCGGCCTTCCTACTTTCATTTCCATATATGAACACAAGGAACTTAAACTTTCTACTTTTTAATGATAAATTCTCTTATTACTCATTGAATTACAATTATATTATCCATTTTGAGAAGTAACATAAGTACTTCCTAGAATTACAATTATATTATCCATCCTAATGTATATATATTTTTTCTTTAATGAAATAGACTCTTTTTTCTTTTTCTTTCATTTATGAATTTTGTTTTGTTATTTTTGTTATTCTTTTTGGTATGATTTTTTATTTTTACATTTATTGAAATAAAAATATAAGAAAAAACAAAGAGTAGCCACAATAAACATCACTTCACGTGCAACTCCACGCTAGCATATAACATCAATAGTATCTTACCAAAAAAAATAAAAAAATATAGGGATTTTTAGTTTTAAATCCCCAGAAACTATCGAATTTAGCGATCGATCCCTCACTTCTTCAGGTTTTAATCCCTGCATTTAAATGATAATTTAGGAATAGATCCCTTGGAGGGACTTATTCCTAAATTATTAAATTTGTTTTTTAGTCCTTACGAGGACCTATTCCTAAATTATCATTTAAATACAGGGACTAAAATCAAAATATAAAGAAGTGAGAGATCGATCGCTAAATTCGATAGTTTCCGGGGACTTAAAACTAAAAATCCCAAAAATATAACATTAATAGTAGCCCTCGGGCTCGTTTTTGTATGAGGATAAGGTTTTGAAAATAAGTTGTTTTAATTTTAAGTGATAAAAAGTAAATAAATTTTTTTTATATTTACATTTATCAAAATTGAAATAAAAAGTGAGGATAAATGTTATCTCAGTTTTTAGGTAAAACAAAATATTTACATTTTCATTTCAAAATTAAGACAACTGTCAGCAATTTATCCGAATTATTTTTTATATCAAACATGGATAAGTTATCCTCTCACTCACTTATCCCCATAATTACTCATTATCCTAACACTTATCACATTGCTAAACCAGCCCGTAATGTATATTGACATACATGCATGATAACATAATACAATTTTTAGATCATATAAATGAAAATCAAACAGACATGCATGCATTACTATCTATACATGTAAATATAATTTTTTCTTTTCAGCTCTAATGTTCGTGAAAGATATTAAAGACCTTCACTTTTACGATCAAATGTTTTGAATTTTTCCTTCCAATGACGTACCTTAAAAGAAAATTAATAATATCGAATACGATGGTTTCTGGCATTTTCTCCAAGAGTGACAATGTGTATCTGCGCATGAAAAACATTGGCATTAGAGTCCACCACAGGAGACAATTTGTTTAGACGTTTGACGATCCATAGCCCTCTGTGTCATATAAGATCTGTTAAATTAATGTATAATATGATTTTAACTTTATTTCACTGTAGAGGTACAGTCTCTATCACTATTTGTTATCATGTACCTGAAACATCATCACCAGGGAAGGAACAAATTAACTTTTATATACTATGGTGGCAACTGCATGTGGGAATTGAATTCCATTTGTAATCCCACTTGTTTGGGGACAAACAATTTGGAATAAAGAAAAACATTTGTTTATATGACATGGCAACTCTCACCAACCCCACACTCCTAGGAATTGTTTTTTTATTTATTTAAGACTGTAGGAAATGGTTTAAGATTTTCTTGACTAAATATCATGTACAATGTGGAGGGAAAATCATACACGCGTTCTAAGCACGACAAGTGTCCTTTTTAAACGGGTCAATAGGTAGTCCGATCCACTTAAACGACCCAGAGAAGACTGAATCTGTTTCGTGAGGAGCAACCTGTGCAACCACAGACCAGGCTGGTTGGGGTACAAGGTGCACAGAAGCTATAAGGGTTCACCCAATCACCCCCAAGCAATGACGGAGTCAGAAATTTAGTTTAGTGGGAGCAAATTTTAACAGCAACCTTTAAGGAAATGTTTAATTTCATTTAATAGAGATACTTTATTGGTCATATAACTTATATGTTAAAAACTTTAATCTATGTTTATTTCTTAAGCTGAATTAAATAAAATGGATAATAAAGAATATGTTTAATCTTGATTAAAAAACATATTTATTATGCATAGTAGATTGCAAAATGTATATCTTATAATGTAAAAAAAAACCATCATAATTATATTTAATGAATGTAGATATAGTTTTATTCATGTTTATCCATTCAAACTATAATTATATTTTAATAAGAAAAAAATAAAAGGAAAATTCTATATAACCCCATACAAACTGTCTGATATCCATATAGCCCCAGACTTTTTTGAAAGTCTGAATAGCTTCCTGCAAACACCTATGAGAATCCGAATAATCATCTGAGTTAAACTTCGGTTGACAAATGATGAATATTATGTGAATAATTTGTTAGGTTAAACCACTGCAAATAAGATTGTAAAATAGACTTGTAGGGGGTATTCTGGTTTTTTTAACATATTGTAAGGGATTTTCTGTATTTTTAATATATTTATGGGATTTTTTGGTATACTGTGTTTTTAACTAGGGTTAATCTAACGGAAATTCGCAGAATATTCCTCATCTATTAACGGGTGTTTGACTCATGGAGATATCTGGATTTTCATAGGTGTTTGGAGGGTTTATATGGACTTTCAAAAAAGTTAGGGGGTTAAATGGATATATCGATTTTCACAGGTGTTTGTAGGGAGCTATATGTATCTTTTCCATTAATAATAGACATTTATCCGATTAATTTATTAACTGATCTTTTAATATAATTCTTTTTTTTTAATATAATATTTTATGTCAAATAAAGTATATGTGAATAAAAGGGGGATAAAACTAAATATAAAAATGCTACGTATTTTATTTTTAAAAATATCAAATGTCAAACATGCATGATAAATTAAACCTAAATGTTTTCCTACCTTAATTCCATTAAATTTTCACAAAACTAAACCAAGTTAGACCCAATGACCGAGTGACATGCAAGATTGACATTTCTACTGGCTTAATACCTATAATTGTACACCAAATAAAAAAAATAGCCATCTAATATTTGATTCTACAAATAGTCCCACTCCTCTCCACTTGGCTCCGCATGTGCCCCCAAGCAAAACGGTCAAATCCTGATTGGTACACAGCTGCAGATGATCAAGATCCATTTTATCCAGTACAAGTCGAGGCGCATGCTCAGGCTGACAAATAGACTGATAAGATCATGCATGACCCACCTGAAATGGTGCCACGTGACCACGTTCTATAACTGATTGTCCAGCACAACATCCTAAAGAATCTTTCCAGACAGGAATATCCCGCCGAATCAAAGGAACAATTACGTCGAGATTTGACATCTTCCCCAATAAATAGGGGAAGAAAGGGAACATAAGGTATGCAATTCTACTCAATCAAATCAACTCATACATTCACTATTGAAATCCTAAAGCCCTATTGATTTAAACATCGAAGACCCCTTGATCAACACCATATTAGTGTCAAGAGGTTTCTAAGTACAGGTTCGATTGTCAGGTAGTCAGATCACCACTCAAAGGATGAGCTCCACATCATCTTCATTAGTTGAGGGGATTTAATCTATTTTTTATCTTTGGAAACTTAAGATCCTCAGTCCTTTATATAAATCATTTTTATCTTTTAGCTAAATATTGATATAATATATTAATCTTTGGAAACTTAAGAGAGGAGATGATTGATTGTTATACCTATCTTTATTATTAGATGGATTAGATATAAATCTCTAATCCATATCATATCTCTGTGGACTATTTAAACCTAAGATTAAAATTAAAGTAATATTTTACTAACATAGATATTAGAATATCATTATATTGCAGTGTTATATACACACTACAAGTAATATTAATGTGTTTTTTAGTCATGAAAAAGGTGAGGGGGGACATTTTTAACCTCCACAATGGATAAGTACAAAAAAATATTAAGAAACATTATTTGATGTTTGAGACCTCTCACGCATCCATACACATATATATAAAAATAACAACTTGTACTCTTGAAAAAATATATTAGACTAAAGTTATATATTATATGGACAAACATTTTTTTCAATTTTATAGTTTACAGAACAAAACATGACCTCTCTCACAAGACAGAATGTTTGATTCACCAACTAAAGCAAGACTTTGAGCTATCAGCTATGGTTAATCTGTCTAAACATGAACAGACCTAAGTACCCTAATGCAAAACTTTGCATGATTTGAAAGCATTGCACATGCAAAATGACAATTTTGTTACATTTTTATCATGTTAGGTCCTGATTTGTCTCAATCACTTATAATGTACATACGCTTATGTATCCCTATCAAAAAAAGTAAAACAAAATAGTTACATCTTGCTCATTATTTGTAACGGGGGGGATTAATTTGGAACTTTAATAATAAATAAATAAAAATCAAAAGATAACCCCAAACATTTTCATTTTCAAAAAAAAAAAAAAAAAAAAAAAAACAAAGATTGTCAATAGATTATATATATACATTAAAAGTTGTGTATACATATACATTACATGTATTTATACACGACATAACATTTATATATAGTTTTTTTTTTCTTTCTCTATTTATATGCATGCATGATTTGTAGTCTTGTAAACCTCTTGCAACACGTTACATACATGCAACCGGGATAGTAAGGGAACAATGAAAGAAGTACACAATTATTTCTATGATGTTGTAGTCGTCCTTATGAAATGAAATTTGTTTATGTTTTTTTAGCAAGAAAAGAGTGAGGCTAAAGATACTCTAAATGATCCAGACAACTAATACTTGATTAATTTAAATTTTAACTAAGCATTGATGAATAAATATTGTGTTTTTTATAACTTTTATTATTATCAAGATTCAAACAATATTAAAGTAAATGTCACCTGTGGATGCAGAATTTTGGATCAATCACAAAAATAAATGTTAACGTATCAATATTAAAGTAAATGTCACATGTGGGTCACATGTGGATCCATTAATTGGCGTAAATTTTTTTAAGTTACAAAGTAAAATAATTGATATTAGATATACCTCTTCCTGGATACATAAACTTATACTTACCAATTAGATAATACAATTGCCAATAACCAATTAAAATCAACTTCTCATGTAATCCAAAAACAACACTTTTAAGAATTTTCAATTAAGGTAATCCCTGGGACAAAACATGTCTGCATTAATGATAACACCCAAAAAAAGGACCAAAAACTCTAACCCACCGAACTAAAAACACAAGACACGTCACTGTTTGGAATGATCAGCAGAAAATCTAATCTTTATCAAAAGATAATGAAAGCCACAACCATTCAATTAACTATTCATTAACGTTAAATTCAATGCACACCGTACGATCCAATCATCATTTCGTACGTGCACCGAATGGATTCCCCAACAAAAAAAAACAGCTCACACAAAACACGTGTAAGATCAGGTGCCCACCATCCACGTGTCATCATCTCATCAGTCGATTCTCTACTCGCTTAACCGATACGGAATCCCTATTACCACCCCCGTTAACTAATAGTTCGCACCCTTAAAGGCCTCGAAATGTTGGGCCTCAAAATTCCCGTGGGCGGCCCTCGAACGGAGTGGGCCCCACGTGTCCGTAAAAAAAACCAAACCACGCCGAACACGTTCGCCAGGCCGGGCCCGAGACCGATTTATTAAATGCGGTTCACGTTTTCGCTTCACGTCCACGCCGATCTCACGCCGCACGTCACGTGTTCCCCCCATCTGATCCACCGCATTCACGGCGGACGTGTGCGCGCCACGTGGCGGTCTATCTGTCGTTTCTGACACGTGCCGTTCGTCCGTGGTTGGGTTGGTTACTGCTCCTCGCGCAGGAAGCGTGGGCGGACCCGTCTGAATCGCATGACACTCTCTCCCTTATAAAAAATAGGAAATTTTGGACCGCTTGATGAATGGGTTCATTGATTTGACGGTCCTGATTGATGAGTTCGGTGCACCCCCCTTCACCTAATAAAGCGGACCAGCCCGTGATCTTGTTTAGTTTGACCGTGATTGGAAAACACTGTTTTACCCCCAACATTTGCGCATAAATTACTCGTGATTACATTTAATTTTAGTGAGCTTTTAATTTTTCTTGATATATAAATATTCTATTTAGTTAATCGATTAAAAATGCATTATACTGAAAACCGTACATTACTATCACGAAAAATTTAATTTACAGGTTATTTGAATTTAGACTAGTGTTTTAAAGGGTGATATAAATATCACAAATAAAAATGTTTTATATAGATTTGATAGGGACGTTTTTTGGATTTTAATAAGATAATAATAACAGGGATATTTTCGTCTTTAAAATATATCTGGATCCTCAACTATCACGTGATTTGAAATGAAGGGGGGAGAGAGAAGGCGTTTCAGGGGGGGATGATCAGCACATGTTCGGCTAACACGTGTAACATGAATATAACAATATATAATCACCGTGGTTAAAATAAAGTAACCCTGGTTAAGACTCCCTCGCGAGCCCGGTCGGCACTCTATTTTGGCTCTCGGTGCTCTCTCTCGTCTCTGCTTCTCCTGAGCTTTCGAAAACACATCGAGTGAGCGAGAGAGATTGTGAGACGTTCGATTGAAATACCTGCCAATCTGGACCGTTGAACCTCCATCCGATCATTTAAAATCTCCTCTTCCATTTGTTCAATTGGAGAACAGGAGCGGATGATTTAGGGTTTCAATTCCAATCGAAATGAAGACGGAGATGGTGGCTGGAGGAGGGGTGTATTGGTCGGAGGAAGACAGAGCGGCCGCCGCGGCGGTGCTCGGCCGGGAGGCGTTCGATTACCTGATGAAGAGCACCGTCTCGTCGGAGGGTCTCCTCGCCGCCGGGGGCGGCCCCACCGACGGTGGAGAGATCCAGGAGAAGCTGGTGGACCTCGTGGAGGGCGCCAACCCCGCTGACCGGTGCTGGAACTATGCGATCTTCTGGCAGATCTCCAGATCCTCCCGCTCCGGCGAGGTCGTCCTCGGCTGGGGGGATGGGTACTGCCGCGAGCCCCGCGATGGCGAGGAGGCGGGAGGCGGAACCTCCACCGCGGCGTCCGGGGGCTCGGATCCCGAGGCGGCGCAGGCGATGCGGAAGAGGGTGCTGCAGGGGATCCACGCGTTCTCCGGTGGTGGATCGGACGGCGGGGGCGACGAGAACTACGCGTTGAGGCTCGACCGCGTCACGGACACCGAGATGTTCTTCCTCGCGTCGATGTACTTCTCGTTCCTCCGCGGCGAGGGCGGCCCCGGCAAGGCCTTCGCGTCAGGGAAGCACCGGTGGGGGCCCTCCGACTACTGCGTCCGGTCCTCCCTAGCTAGGTCCGCCGGAATCCGGACCGTCGTCTTCATCCCCTCCGACACGGGCGTGCTCGAGCTCGGATCAGTGGAGTCCATGCCGGAAGATCCGGAGGTCCTCCATTCGATCCGTTCGATGTTCTTCAACAAGGACAGGAAGGACTGCCCGAAGATCTTCGGCCGGGATCTGAACCTCGGACGTCCGCCGCCGACGATCAACGCGAAGGTCGAGAACCTCACCTTGTCCCCGTGGGACGGCACGGCGCACCCAATCAGCAACGGCGGGGACCATCGGATGCACCCGATCCAGAGCGCGCGCAAGGGTTTCCACGGCTTGAACTGGAACCAGATCCGCAACGGGCGTGGAGTCCCGACCGCCGACGCCGACTCCGCCCGGATGTACAGCCAGGCGAGGCAGATTGATTTCACGGTGAGGGCACCCCCGGTGGCGGTGACGGCGCCTCCGACAGGGTTGGTCGAATCGGAGCACTCGGACTCGGAAGCTCCGAAGGAGGACCAATTGACCGTCGGGACATCCGCGGCGGCGGCTCCCGGAGCCGATGAGCGGAGACCGAGGAAGAGGGGAAGGAAGCCGGCGAACGGGCGGGAGGAACCGCTGAATCACGTGGAGGCGGAGAGGCAGAGGAGGGAGAAGCTGAACCAGCGGTTTTACGCGCTTCGGGCGGTGGTCCCGAACATATCAAAGATGGACAAGGCGTCCCTCCTCGGAGACGCCATCGCATACATTACCGAGCTTCAGAAGAAGCTCAAAGACATGGAGACCGGCGGACAAGGTGGCGGTGGTGGCGCGGACGTCGAGGTGCAGTCAGGGGCGCACCACGACGAAGTGGTGGTGAGGGTGAGTTGCCCGATGGACGCGCACCCGGCGGCGCAGGTGATGCGCACGATCGCCGAGGTTGGAGTGTCGGTTGCGGACTCTAAAGTGGTCGCCGGGGGCGATACGGTGTTCCATACGTTCGTGTTGCGGATGCCAGGCGGTCCGGAGCAGCAGCAGATCGCAAAGGAGAAGCTTGTCTCGGCTTTCGCCCGTGAATCGGGATGATCTAGCTTTGGTGTTTTATTTGTTCTACTGAGTATATACTCTCATATACTATGCAGCTGGCAAGCATTGTAAGTTAGCTCTCTCACACTCTCTGGTCTTTTTAGGATGACAATTTTGCTTTGCTTATTGTTCTGATTTTTATCTGTTAACATATGAACAACTACTATTTGCTAAGTGTGCCTATTGACTCATTTCGCCATTTTATGGTTTTAAATTATGCCATTCCTTAGTATTTGTGTTGTGCCAACTATATCAGTTTATTCAAATTTGTTACGTGAAGATTGTAATTGTTTTGTACATTCTTGTGTTGAAGAAGAATCAATATTTATTGTATTTTGTCTTTTGCTTTCAAGGCCTCCTCTTTTGCTTCAAATTATTTAATCGATCTGCAAGCTTGTAGATTTGAATAGGTATCCATGAGCTTCTTGTCATTGTTTTTTTCAGGGGATTCAATAACTTATTTATTTGAAACAGTTTTGCTCTAGTTTTTGGATAGTTTTTGTTTTTGTTTTGAAAATGGTAGATATGTTACCACGATTCATTAAAAAAAAACGAGGTACAATCTAAACTAGATGAGAAGAATGAGAGGAAAAGCATAAAAAAAAACACCAATGACCCGGCTCCGGAAAAACCCAGTTAGAGGAGAAATCTAACTGGATCTATTGTCGGTCCCCACACCTGCATATTCCTTATACTTCAGTCATTCCTATTGTCACTTTTGCATACAGCTCACAAGTTGAATTATTTTTGAAGTATATATACTTCTAATGGAAGTACACATTTTTATAAAAGATAAAGTACATACTCAAATGAATTCAATTCATATATATTTTTACGTTTTCTCAAGAGTATATACGTATATAGTAAACTATATACTGCATAAGGTGACATGACGTCGGAAGGAATGACTGCAGAAGTGTCTAAGTGCCCTTTTCAAACTAGTAAATTGTCATAGATCAGCCAGGAAATTGAGAGCCAGAGAGGGTTACAGTTTCAATTCTTGAACTGGAAATTATTTGAGGTTCTGAATTGTGTTCCACATTGGGTCTCCAGAATTAACATTGATTGGATTGTATTACAAGTTTCCATTCCATGATATGCATTTTCACAGCTTCCCGGTTCCCAGTCTGCTTGTTTTTGCTATGAACAACTGTTGGTAACACATTTGGTGCGTCAATTATATGCTTTGTGATATTTTTCATGTGCATGTCAAAATCAGAAGTTTCAGCTTGGTAGCGAAAGAACGACCGACGTGTCCCATAAATAGTGCCAAAAACTATTCTCTGGAAATACTATTCAAGATTCCTAAATGAAAATCTAGGGTCCGATGTGAGTCTCCGAACGCGTTCACTCTCCATCCAAGCAAAAAAATGCGCTGCTCACCTTAGAATCTGTCGTCACCGTGTTGGCCCCATCTGTTGCTGCTGGCCTGATAGTGGGTGTTCCCTTTTGAATTTGTTTCCACTCTCATGTCCAGAGGGCCTGCTGTTGGTGATCCAACCCCACCATATTGTCACGCGTTTGTCCTTATATTTTTTTTTTCGTTCTTTGATTCATATCTGCTCGTGTTTTTCCAAGTACCTTCCCCACCAAGGAAGGTTAAGAGTTTCTTGGCATAAATTTCATGTGTCAACATCCCCACTTTTGGAGGTGAAATTGGTTCCTTGAAAAGATGTCTGTTCTGTTCTTTGTGGATTTCACTACACATGGTCATATTGTGATTCTTTATGTTTCACTTCTCCCAGGTTTTTTCTGTATAAGTATGTAAACAAGCCTGTTTGGTTCTCTTTGTATTACAGTAGAGCTTCTTTCACACTGCTGTGGGTCACCTTTGATGGATCACTTTCTGTGTTTGACTGTAGAGACAGGATTTTTGTGTTACCCAAACAAAACACCCATATGGGTGGTGAAAATCTATAAAAGTTATGATACACTTATTATAAACAATATAGAAAATAATCTGTATAAATGCATATGATCTCAAACAAAAGACAGAGGACAATTTTAGGGTTGGTTGTATCATTTTTTTTTCTGTCACATATGTGGTACTCCCTTTTTGGTTGACACATGACAAAGGAAACCTGTCTTTGGCACACTGGATCTGGACCAAGTATATTAAATAGTATAATCATGCTATAAACTAAAATTGTATCTAATACCATTTGACACAATGAATATGTTGGGTATATCATGTTGTTAGAATTCCATTTTTGATGCTCTCAACTTAAGAGATTTTTTTTCCACTCATTTGTTATATATAAAGTAAATGCCTTACATAAAGTATTAATAATAAAAAAAGTGCTTTAATCGATTCTCTCTTCTTGTTTATATTAAACACACATTTCACTCAGGAGCGAAGTAGATATTTTTGAAAAAATGTACAGATTATACCAAACGTAAGTCAAAGAGAAAAATATTTCATGTAACAAGACCATATTATTTAGTTTCCAAATATAATGTGGACCTAAGTTCATTTGTATTACAAAACTTTATATTATGGTATACTTGGCTTAAAAAATCTTAACACGGCCACGAAGCTACCAAACGAAAATGTACAAGTCATATTATTTTGACTCAAATCACTGTGATTTCTTTTATTCTCAAGTGTTTTGATGACTTTCACAAATAAACTCAACACAAATATCTAAAATCTAAGACTGCAATTTGTTTGTGTTAAATCTTATCCAACTCAATAGTTGCTTAGATTTTAGTAGTTAGATTCAACTCAATTTTAAATCCAAGAATATTCAATGGGTGAGTGGAGTTTAAATAAAAACATTGATACACTCAGTTTGTTTTATATTAACACATGATTAATATAAAATATATATATATCAATATATATTTAAATTAATAATGTATAAATTTTAAAGAAAATAAAAAATTAATGTAGATTGTGAACGACTGAGTGTATCATTTTCTTTTAAATAATTTAATTTACTTTTCCCTTAAAGTCCATTTCTCATCGTTATCAAATCAATCATCCTTCCACTGAGAGTGTCCTACTACTAGTTATAAGTTGAAATTGAAATGATCTATAAATGCATAATTTATGTGGAAATGTGAAAAGGGAAATGGATATATTTGATAAAAGATGAAAAAGGAGCTATCTATGTCTAGTGATGGATGGGTTTGGAATCTATGCGATGGAGGTGAGAGAGTGAGAGAGAGGGAACGTGAAAGGGACGTAACATAGAAGGTACCCACGTGAAAGTGAGGTTTAAACACATCAATGTGAGTCCGTCGTATCGTACCCCGGCGGGACCGTCACGTGTATATCCGGGTCTCACTCAATCATGACCTACACGTGAGTCGTGACATCCCCCCCCCCCCCCCCCCCCCCCACTCCCTTTTTGTTGGGTTTCGTTTTGTGATTATTTTGATATTTTTATTATGAGTTAGGGATGTTACTAAAAATAATAATAATAACGACTAAGTCAATCAATGAATAATTTAAATGACATTTGACAACACTTAAATAAGATTAATTCTACTTTTAATTAAATTAAAAGCTGAAAAGCATTGTAAAACGCATTTTAAAACATATATTTATTTTAAAAGTTATTTACAGCTTTTAGTATTAAAATGCTGTTTCTAAACGAGTTTTCAAACTGACTCTTGGGTGCGTTTGGTTGCGCGATTGCAAAACTAATTTTGTAGGAATCTACGATTGCAAAACTGATTCTACAGGAAGTTCATTTTCTCGACTTTTTGAAATCGTAGCTTTTAGGCACTATTTGTCTAAAATCTATGTGCAGGTAGCTACTACAATAAAATTATTTGATTGCACGATTGCAAACGAAGTTTTCTGCAATTGCAAACGCTGCGCAATCACGCAACCAAACGCACTCAGAGTTTTGAAAAAAGAAATTTTCACTTAGGGAAATTGGTTTCCTATTAATAGTAATCCGCACATATGTATATTTAAGGATTTAGAGAATCAATGATTGATAGTCCATTTTTCAAACATTTAATGTAAATATTGAATTAAAAATATGCTGGTCTCAAGTATGGAAGGCTTGATGGGTCGGCCTTCGCTATTCGGATCTTGGATCGTGGGTACGTGGAGCATAGTTAATGAGCCTAGAAAATGACGCTTACAGCTATATACAGTCTTTTTTCCAGCACTAGACTACATGTATTTTGAATTTTTTTTAAAATAATCTCATCCAATGAGTTACATGCTTATATAAAAAAAATGAAACATTATTCAATGAATTACATTAATATATTTATAGAAAATGTTTCATCGAAGTATACATCTCTTTAACGTGAATATATGTTTCGGTGATTTGTTATCGCATATAGAACTGAAAAAGAAATTGTGTAACAAAACCCTTTTATTATTGAGATATAATTTTTCCAATTTCAATTCCAGTTCTCATGTATTTTGAATTTTTTAGAAAATAATATATCTCATCTAATGAGGTGTGTGTGTATATATATATATATATATATGCTCTAATGAATAACATAGATAGATTTGTTAAAAATATAAAAAATAAAAGTAACAAAGTATATACCTTGTTAATATGAGTTTAAGATACTACATATGTTAAAGAAGATAGATTGTAATATGTAGTGGGTGATTGGGAATAGTTAACATCGAAAAATTAAAAAAGATTTTTCCACTTCATAAGTTAACAAGGGTGTCTTGGAAAAGACAAAAGGGGGACTACACATGTTACATGTGTACGCGCGTGTAGGCGCATTATTAGGCGCACTTAGTACTAATATTTTTTTACTGGATTTCATATTTTTGAAATTCAAATTGTGGCCAATTGTCACTACCCCAATGCATGTATCCTTTCATATTTTCATAACAGTCACCTACCCACAGGTGATAACTGAAATTATAAAAGGATGCAAGGGTATCCCTTCAGGAATTATTTAAAGGGTGTTAATGGAACATTTTAGAAATCAGTTTTTTATCTAAGAGTGTTGTGAGAGTTCTTTAAAGTTGCTATCTGCAAACTCTCAGAGATTTGCCATAACCTATTAGCAAACTCATATTGAGTAGGGGCAACTATCATTTTAAGAATAGTGAATCCTCGCGCTTCAAACTCAATCATATTTCCTATCCACCAAATTTTTATACAACATAAGCATATAAGATTAAAATTATGCCTGAAAATATGATTGTATGTAACAAAATTATGTTTTGATTTTTTTAAAAGCTTGGAATGGGATAGGATAAGTGGGTGGCCCAAAAAAGAAGAAGAAATAAGCATGATTGCGTGTGAGGGAATGAGATCCTCCATGTTTTAATCAGACATAGGTTATGTGTTGTCCAAACCTAGAGTGACACCAGAGTCACCCTTGATATTAGTTTGAAAAGATAAGACTTGATTATCCTCATAAATAATAGAATATATGTTGAAATAATTAAATTATTACATGTAACTTTAATATATATTAGATTAAGGACCCGTTTGGGATTGTATTAGAGTCGAGTTTGCATTTTAAAACACAATAGAACGCTATCTTCTATCCATACGAAATTTTAGTGTTGGCATTTCAAGGGTTATGGTAGCGATATACGGTTATTTTTTCGCGTTTCCGAACGCATAGAAACACAACGCGGTGTCCCAGGCCGCGGAGTCAATCTGTAAGAAAATATATATACTGCTACGTAAGATTATAAAAATGACAATAAAAATAATTGAGTTGCGTATCGCAACTAAAAAAAGAAAACTGCAAAATCAGATGGATAAAAAGTCAAAGTTATTAAAAAGAGAAAAGATAAAGGGGACGGTTATTTCAACCCCTCTGGTTATGAAGCCCACCCCGTTATCCACCCCACCAAACAACTTTTTGATTTTTCACATATTCACCCCTCCATTTATACTTAGGCCCCGTTTGGTTCCGCGTTGGGCGGATTCCGCTTTTTCAAAAAGCGGATTCCGCCCAAACGCGCAACCAAACGGGTCGGATTCCGGCGGAATCAAAAGCTGGATTCCTTTTAATTTCTCTCTCGAAATCCGTGTTTTTAAAATCTCAAAAAGAACGATTTTTGGTCGGAATCGATTTTTTGAATTGAAAAGCAACTTTTTCTACCAAACATTAAATTCCTTCCAAATATTGATTCCTGAATTAAAAAAAAGCATCCAAAAAAGTCAAAGGTCTAAAATCATCTTAAAAAACAGCTTTATTCCAAAATCTACTTTTCAATCTGTGTTTCCAAACGGAGCCTTAGTTATGCACTATGTTTACCCACCTCAATCATTTCTCTTTTTCCTCTCTCCATCGTCTTCTTCCTCTCTCCCCCCCTTGTCGTCCCGCCATCCAAACCATCGGCGCCCTCAAGTACTACTCCGACCTCTCCCCGGCCCACCAATTCGCCATTCTCATTGCCAATCAAGCTGTGCTTGAGACACTTGATCCGACCCCTCCGTCCATCTCATCGACTTCGACCTTGAATCGGACGGCCACTGGGCCTCCTACCTCCAAGAGGTTCACACCAGGTGCAGGTCACCCAGGTCTTCTCTGCCCTTCACATCGCCATCTCCAACAGAGTCAAGGAAGAAGAAGGTTCACTTGAGACCATCCTTGCCGTAGAGAACCTCCTTGACTTCGCGTGGAATCTACCTTTTCGTCAAGTTCGGCCATGAGGGGCGGTGCTTGTGATGGTGTGTTGGGAGGATAGGGGCGGAGGGGGAGGAGATGGAGATGTGGGAGGAGACGTGATGCGTGCTCTGTTTTTGTTGCAGAGCTGCTGGTCGTGGGTTGCTTTCCTTCCAAAAATAAAATATTCATTTTTTAAAGGGGTGGTGAAGATAACTGCTAGGGTGGAAATAACAGCTCCCAAAGATAAAAGATAGACATGGAAAAAAAGTCGTGTGTCCATGTGATAAGCATGGTGTGTTAAATGCTTTCTAGATATGACTGGACTTATTCACTAGCTGCCCTGTTTGTGAACTGTGGAAGAATTATTCAAATTTAATAGCTATAGTAAAAATAGAACAGTATATAAAAAAAATAAAAAATAGAACAACAATCCATACAAAATAAATGATTTTTTTATTTGACTATAATTTTTTTATATTTTCATTAGATAACGAAATGTATCATTTTTTTTTGTTGAATTATTTTGAAGATAAAGTAATGGATAAAGATTTATAATTTGTAATAACAATTCTCTCTTTGATTGATTGTGTTTATGAGTGTGTATGACGTGTTGGATATGTCATGTTCTGAAAAATGTGTGGGTATGTTGTAGGTGAGATAATTTTTTTGAATGACATTGAAGAGTATCTTAATTTATTAATATATAAACATTAATAAACAATTCTAGTCCTCTTACAATTGTTGTTAAATTTTATTTTTAGGTTATCAAAATATAACAATCATTCAAATAATTTTTTTTTTTACTATGAGGAGTTTGTGAGGGATGAATCGTGAAACATGTTTATTTCTCGTAAATAAACTGTAAAAATATGTTATGATAAACAAAAAAAATTATAATTCAAAACAAATAAATTAATTGCAACCAAACAGATAATCATTTAATTTTTTTCAATCCATATATAATAATTTTATGCCTGAATAAGCCATCCGCTATTGAAGCATTGGTGATAAGATACCCATCCTTATTCTAGGTCATATTTCTTCAAATGAAACAACATGGTTGCAATATTCTAGGGTGCCAATGTGGGGTAAAAACCTCAGTATAGACCAGTATCACCACCATATATAATATAAGTTTCAACAACTACAACAACTGAAACAGCTGAATATTTGGTTTGACTAGCAGAGAAGCAGATGAAGCCGGTGTGACATGCACGTGCGGCCCCCACGTGGGAGCTGACTCCCATATCCAATGGTCTTCGAGACCCCAACTATCAATGTTTACTCCTATTATGTCATCAAAAAAATGTTTGCTCCTATTATTGGAATCTCATCGGTTTAAAATTTTAAAAAGATTCAGTAACCCTGATCATGTTTTAAAATTATTTGGATCATTAATTAAAAAATAAAGGTTTTTTTATTTTTTTTATCTCATTCATCCCTTATCCCTGACCCTATGCAATTCATTGGTTTATTTTTATAAACAAAATATGTAATTTTTCACTTAGATAAAGGAGACCCCATTTACAATCAAACTTGTAGTTGGATTTTTTTTATTTTAAAAAAAATATAATTATCTAATAAGAAATATATGTTTTAATAAAAGATGAAATATGTACCTCAATTCCCAAAGAATTGAATGGAACCAGTTTTAAAAAATATAAAAAAATTTGAATGAGATACACGTTATTGGACAATTATTGAGGCATACGAGATTACAAGTATATATGGTTGTAACATGAAATGTGTATAATAATGTTTTTTTTTAAAAAAAACAATTATTTTCATAAAAACTAGTCCCCAAACATTTTTTTAAATAATAAAAGCGACTATTAAGTATTAAATTTTTTTCTCTGTAAAAGCTGTTTGGTTGATTTTTAAAACATAAAAATCTAAATCTAAAATAAAAAAAAAAGTATTCTTTAAAAAAACCACTTTGAACCAATTATGTGAAAATTTTAATGAAGCAGAATTAGTTTGTCAATTTAATCCAAATGGACGTTTGTGGGCAGGTTAAAGATTTTTTAAATAAGTATACCACTTTAAGATACTGTAATACACAGAAATTCAATCCACTACCATTTTTTAAAGCTTAATAATTTAGTCATTTTATATAAAATACTTTTATATATCTTTGGCTAACATACTTTTAAATACAAATTCACTCCTAAGTGAAATGTGTAGCAACATAACTAAAAACCTCAATCCTAAGGTAGAGAATACAAACGATATAAATCCTAATCTAACACTGTACAAGAATAAAATATGATATTCTAATATCAGAGATAATCTCAACATCTTTGTTTTCGAATGGTATTAGAATATCATGGAGTCCTCATGTTTCTGTACAAAACAAGGTCTTCATGTTCAACATAACTGAGGCATAGAAATGACTGTATACAGGATATCCTACATTTTCAAATCATTCATTACAACAATTTGGTGCCTTCAGCAACAGGTGCTTTAAACTTCAATAAACTTCCAAACCACTTACTTGGCATTCCTCTGTTTGAGAGCCATCAATGTCCACCCACACCTCATTCACGCGCCCAATAAACCGAAACGGTGAATTATACTGTGCTATTGAGTACGCATACGTACTTCCAGAGCCTGTTGAGTTCGCCCAGGGTGACCTGCTTAGGCTCGTCGCAAGCTTCTCCGCTTCCTTGACGATGTTGCTGTCCCAAGCGAATCCAGAGAACTTCCTGATAGCGATGCAGTGGCTCGACCATTTGTCAGGATGGAGGTTCAGTTCGGGAAGTGGAAGGGGTGGAGAGGTTTGGAATTTTATTGGAAGGTATAGGCGGATGAAGTAGGCGGAGGAGTGGAGGGGGCCGGCACCCGGAACAATGCTTGTCAATACGGGAGCGGTCATTGCGATTCGTGAAGTGTTCAGGTTGGCACCTTGTATGTACTGAAACAATCTGAGGTTAAAATTGGGTTAGAGATGGGGGAATTGTAATTAAATGGATATCAATTCCTATCACACATGGAAATTCCCAAATGTTCAATAAAAACCACAGCTAAATACTGTGAACAGCATAAACCATGGCCACTTTCAAGGACTCGTATGATTTTTGTATGAATCTGCCTCAGATTTTCCTTGTTCTATGAGCTCTTCTGATGTATGAAAGACAGTTTAAGAAGTCAACAAAGAATATATGTGGAATTTGAGAATATAACACTCACAAGTGATTAGGAAAGGAGGTCATAGAATTTAAGAAGACAAATTGATACTTGCAAGAATTACTGAACATGCCAAAATTATGAGTCAGTTGGGCACTTGACAAAAGCATACATTGCCCAAAAATATATAAGAACTTGTGACCTGACATTAATTCTTATATGATTATCAGCATCTACTTCATCCAAAGCTGATCAAAATAACAATGTGCATGTAGCTGACTCTCCTATTATTAATACCAATTGCACATGACTCATTCCGTGCCACCTTTAGATCATTTGAATGATTGATCATTTGGTGAGATGATACCAAATTTACAATTATATTGTACCTGCAATCCTTAATTTAGTTTTGTAAGTTTCTCCAATTATAGATTTCACGAAATATATGCTTGCATGTAACAATTTCGTCATAATGAATTCGTCTCTGAGACACTAGTCACTCAGCTTTTATCCACAATTTATGCTGAGATTCAAATTTCATATAATCAATTGATCAGTAAGTAGGGTTCCACCATTAAAAGAAAACACTAATATGCTGAACTAGATTTCAAAATCCAAACACCAATGTTTGACACCAGATGTTATCACCATCGGAATAAACTCAGTTATCAAACTGGTAACTCACTTGAATTCCGCATCAACCCCACCCCAAAGTCCCAATTTGATAACAGGCTATGTTGTTGTTGTTGTTGTTTTGGTGACAAAGAATCCCAATGTTGATTGGGAAAACCTCGGATGCACATAATCACCCAAAAGCTCGGAGGGATTTGAACTTGAGACCTATGGGGAACAAACCCATGACTCTAGTCAAAGTGCTAACCCACTGATTAATTGATATAGAATATTTTCTTTAACAATCATCAAGAGATTAAAATTTCTCATGAATATATGCGTAGCAGCTCCAGTGAAGAATTGTAGGTGACCATGAAAGACCTGTAAGATCCCCCATACAGAATGGTCTATTAAGTCCCAATTTACATCTAGCAGTCAAATCACAAAACACAGAGAGAGGTCACCCAACCTCCTCATATACATCCAAGAAACCCCCACCTAGCCTGCCTGTGTATAATGACTTCCTGGGCATCAGCTTTAACTCATGAATCATTGTATTGTCTAAAAAAGGTATTCTAATCAATCAACCAAATTGCAGGTTTAGATAGATGTCATGTAATTAAGGTCCAGTCATTTCTATTTTTACTCTTTGTCTGAATGATGGGAGTGCACCCACTGATTTGTTCAACAAAAAGAGATGGTTAAACTCGAAACAGAAGGGGTACCATAGAGGCCAACCATCAGAAAGAAGCGAAAAAGAGGCAGCAGGAGATATGACATCTCCTGAAACAAAAGGAAAGAAAAGAAAAACAGCCAATCAAGGCTACAGAGGACACCAAAACAACATTGCTATCCAGCTATGCTACTGTGAACACCCCATCCCAGCTTAGGGAGATAGAAGAAATCCCCACAATATAAGATCTCCAAGACTTGGGACTCCCAAGAACCAAGTACCATCCCATGTGTTCTTCGCATACCTTTGCCTCCTTTAAAAAAGTTTTCCATTTTTGATAAGCCAAATGTTTGGCATATGGCATTTGGCACGCGGGATACTTTTTCAAGCTTCTCCTTAGGTGATTTATCCATCTTCTTGTTAAGTCAAAGCAGTGGAAAAAGCACCACATTTGATGCACAGACTGGAAACTAATTTTTCTCCAGTAAGGCAGTATGGTCCACTCATTCCCATGTCATGCTCTCATTTTTCCAGTGCAAATATATGTACAGTTACGTCCATCAAAAGGTAATTTCTTTCTATTAAAGTAGATTGAGGAAACTGTTATCATTCTATGAGAGAATCTATTCATCTTGTTTGGAGAACAAATTTATCATCATTTTTGTGAATCACAACTAACAATAAGTTGTCATCCATTCAAGTGATCCATGAAGTGTAATCTCCAAATTACGCCAACAAATTCCGCCGAATACACAGTCTTTGACTAGATAATCCAAACTCACATTCCATAAGCCCCATAAACATCAAAACATCTTGAACCAAATCACCCTACAAATTAATAAGTAAACTGTAAACAAAGACAAATATTTCAGTCAACCAATTGAAATCCCAACACAGTTTCAAACGGCACCACATAACATCCATACATGTCTAAATTTTCAACTGGGACACAAGAAGTTCAAACATTCACTAAATTCACCATAACAAAGTTGCAAAGATTCAAGATTTCCATCATGATTGCATTAAAAATGGAATCTTTTCTCGATTGGGTAGATGAATCACCTGTGAAATCCGTCTTTGGTGGCCTTCTCGAAGGAGATTTCCCGAGCCGGGGCAGACATCCAAGAGGAATCCCTGTAGAGCCTCACTTCGAAATCCGACTCCGAATGGACCACTGTGAACTGCGGGGATTCAATCGCGTGAACCGACGCAGGGAAACAAAGAAGGAGACGAAGAGGAGGGAAGGGAAGATCGACTGGTTCGCCATCTTTGCCTTTGGAGGTCAAGATCGAGAGGGAGGGAGAGAGAGAGAGAACGGAACGGCTGAGATTTATGCGTTGGTTGGGAAATTGCATTTTAGTCCACACTTGTGTTTGGATTTGAATTTGCCCCTTGTTTATTGTGCTTTTCTTTTTGTTTGTTTAATTTAATTTTTCTAAAATATTACATACAATCCATTGTCCATCCCTTTACTGGTCCACACCTGTTTAGATTTTTTTTAAAATAATATAATACGTGCTTCAATAATTTATATAGATTCATTTATTAAAAATGTAAAATATTTCTAACAAAGCATGTATTTCATTATTGTAAGCATATGACATTAACAAGATATATATAACTAGAATCGGGGCTGAAAAAAGAACAATATAGGAAAACTCTTAATTTTTATTGCATATGCACTTCAATTTATTAGATTACGACCTTCTACGATATTATGTGAGGAGGATCTTTTCTCTCACCCCTCCAGTTATCCATTCCACCTCGAGATATGGATAATTAAGGGGAAAAGATAGTTAGAGAGAAAGACAAGAAAAGAGAGGGCGACCATTGGTGGTGGGCGAAGAGGATGACGGGTGTTGTGCAGAAGTGGCGCTGGTCCATTGGATGATGACGAGGGGAAGAGAGAGAGAGATGGGGGGGGGGGGGGTGATGGTGAGTGGAGGATGTTGGGTCGACATTGTTAGGGATGGGAAGGGAGACGGTGGATGCTAGGATGGTGGTTGCATGCCATTGTCCTCCTCCCACCCCCTCTCTCTTCTTTCATTCCCTTTTTCTCTCCTCCTATCTTGTCGTCGTTTTCTCCTCCGCTTGCTGCTACCCTCCTCGTCGCTACTACCCTCCCTAGCCTCCACTCTCTCTCTCTCTCTCCCCCCTCCCCTCTATCTCCTTCTTTCCCCCTTCCCCACCCCCTTAATGGGTGACATTTAATTACTTTCAAAGTACTGTATAAAACTGAAATATATATTTAAATAAATCAATACATATTTTTTCTTAAATAAATAAAAAAATTTTAAAATTTTATACACTGCATTAGTGAAATATATATTGCACTAGGAAAATATACATAGGCGATTTGGAGAATTTCTTTAGGCTGCAAACAGATGAGGTTACAAAAAAAAATTGAGTATATCAATGCTCATTTGAAAATGATTAGGTCAAAATGGATTTTTCATGGTATACCCAACCTCATGTGCAACACTCAACCATTTTAATTTTTTTAAAGTATATACTCACTTAATGAAATAAATACTATTATGAATACACACACAGATAAATTGATATATTGGAGTATATATCATGGGTTGGAGACAACCTCTCCATTGCATATGAAACTGAGTGTATCAATAGTCATTTTAGTATGGTATCTCAGAGCAGATTTTTAATTTCAAAATGATATGTCTAGTCCCTTGTGTAACTACTTTTGTAGTCATATCATTTTTTTTTTATAAATTATACTACTATCTGATAAACTATATATTGATACACAATAATATAATTTTTTCTATTTAAATTTTTTTTAGGAACTAGAAACACATACATTATGAAAGTAAAATATACACATTATCATGGTATATGAGGCTGTGAAATGAACTATAAAAAGAAGAAAATAGATACACGTAGCCCCATTGCAGCCTGTTTTGCAGTACAGTCTGTTTTTCATTTTCTATAAAATTATATATTTATCATTTGAAGTGCATGCTATTGTATGAAATGGTGTATATACTGAAATACATTAATGTATTTTTTTTCATAATGAAAAAAAATAAATTTGGGTCATATAATATATTAGAATCTTATACGCTATGATAAAATAATATATACATATCGTATGGACTGCAATCGTATGGACTGCAATGACGGGTCGCGTGTATCAATGCTCTAGAAAGAATTGAGTGCATCAGCTCTCTATTATCATTTGACCCATCGCCTCTCCTATGGGCCAGCACCCGGGCTGGCCCCAGATTGAAGGCGCCGCTTAAATTTCACGGTCAGTCTCAGACGGGAAAAATAAAGGGTGCCTCTATTTGCCATGGCAGCCAACATGACCACCTCCCTCATCAAACCCACAAAGCTCTACATCTCTTCCTCCTCCTTCCACAGCCTCTCCCGCCTCACCACCGCCGTCGTCCGCTCCTCTTCCTCCACCACCATCTCCGCCAATACGACCTCCAGTCCTTCAAGTTCTCACCCATCAATGAATTCATTATCTTCCGCGACATAATCCACCGGTACATGATCAACAAGATCACCTGCGGCAACACCGACGTCGTATCGTCGGCGCGAGCTCCGCTGACCTCTCCTACGCGTACAAGCTCTCCAAGAACCCAGACGTCCATCAGCCCCGGCGGGCAGTTCTTCTCTTTCGATTTTGGGCGTTGGATTTTGTGTGATTTGGGCATTCCTGGTTTTGGCCGGATTTTTATTTTCAGGTTGGATAGTGGGTGTGTAAAGGATCAGCTGTAAATGGATCTTTTCTCATGACCCGTTTATCTTGGGGCTGATTTGATAAAATGATAAATTTTTAGGATAAGTTAGTCTATTTGTATTTGATAATGCTTTTTATTATTCTAATTTTTTGTGTTCTTATTTTTAATCTTGTATTTGGATTATGAGATAATTTTAAGTTTTTTTTTAAAATATCATATCTATCACTCCTATTAATGCAGCATTAAAATTATTTGGTGGAACACTTCTATTTTTATTTTTATTTTTTTGAGAAGGGTAGTCATAAATGTTATTTTAATTTCTCAAAATTTAGATAAAAAATTAGGATAAAATTTGTTTCACCTTTTAGGCCATCTCCGGTCCTTACTCAAACCTATACTCAAATTTCACTTAAAATTTGAGTAAAAACTTGATTTGATATGATGTATCTCAAACCATCACTTTTATGTTTTACGCAAATCTTTTAAAAATTTATATCTTATTTTAATTATTTCCTATAAACATTATCAAAGCCTTTTCCCTAAACATTTTTACTACTCAATTTTTCTTCCCTTCAAGATATTTAAATTAAAAATTATTATCATCTAATTTTTTTTTTAAAAGATAAAAATAATATTTTCTTATTGGAGTAAAAATAAGAAGTTAAAAAATAAAAATGAAGACTGCAGAAATAAGACTTTTTTTTAAGAGGTGAAAATTTGGGGGGGGGGGGTGGGAAAACATTTAATATAATTCAATTAAAATGTCACATTTAAAATAAAATGTGAAGATAAAGAAAAAAAAATATGTTAGAAATTTGGGTAAAGATTTGAGTACCCTTTGATTTGGGTAAATGTTTGAGTAAAAACTTGATTTGGTATGGTATGGGTTAATGGTTGGAGAGAGTTTTATGTGACTTTTACTCAAATTTGAATTTGAGTAAAGGTTTGGGTATAGGATTGGAGATGCTCTTATATAGAACAAACTATCTCTAATTTTTATCTCAAAATGTAAACAATTGTTCATGCTGTTTTTTTAATGCCACGTTGGATAACAAATGATTTAACTCAATTTTTTTTAAAAATATCCTAACCCCTTATACTCGTGCCAAATTAGGCCTCGGTGTGCAGCGAAATAACAGGGGTGTGAATAGAGGTGCCCAAAAATAAACGCTCACCGAGCTCATCGTTCAGGGAAAATAAAAGAAAAAGAAAAGAAACAATGGAGACTTCGTCGATCCCATCTCAACTCAGCATCAACAGGTGATTCACTGGTTTGATTTCGTCTATTGCTCTTCTTTTTCTGCGTTTTCGCTCCTCAAATCAATTTATAGATTGTTTTCTCCATATCGGTTGGGGTTTCTTTCGAAATTGTTTGATTCGCAGCGAAAATCATGCCCTTACAAGAAAATCTCCATTCAATGAAGAACCTTGTGAAAAAAATGCCCTTTTATGTTGCAGTCTCATTTGAATATCAGAATGAATTATATGATTTTACATTGCATTCAATTCATTTGAGTGTATATATTTCTTTTAAATGAAGATAATGAAGTATATACCTTATTCAAATTTTGTAAATAGGTCTGGCAATAAGAACTGGTGTTTTGTCAAAGAAAATTATTCTTATCATCCAAATGAATTGGATAGAAAACTGTATTAGTTTGTTCTTCAGTAGTTGTTGGAATTTTTATTTTTATTTTTATTTTTCCTTGTTAAATCTTCTAGCATGAGAAAATATTGTTTGGAATATTGTTTGGAAGCATATTTTGGATGATTTTGCTTCAGGAATCATACTCAATCCAAACGTGTTTTCAAACACCTCAAGTGATACGAATTATTGGAGAAAGAAGAAACTTAAAACTTTTAATTATAAACAGTGAAACAATAAGCTTTTCAGGAATCTAACAAAAATATCCTTCTTGAAATCTAATTATAAAAGCAGTTTTATGAAAAGCTAATTTTCAAATTCTTTTCCAAACACTACAACAGACATACATGAACATCGGACCCTTCATTGAAGAGGCCAAGAGGGGGTAGTTTTACCAACCTGCCAAGAGGGAGGTGATTCAGTAGTTGTTAGAGTTTTGTATGTAGCAATTATTTTATAAAATTTGACCTATGAAGATTCCATGATGAACTTCTAAAGTGAAATGCAAATAATGTTGCTAACATGACAATGAACTTTTCTCTTGTACTTGTAGTAGAATTTCTTCTTTGTATGAATTTATTGCTCATGACTTCTCCACCACAATCGCAATATTTGTATGCTTACCAATAAATAAAAAAATTGGATAGTTTGAATAGGTGCTAGGAGTTTGTATAGGGTTGTCTAGGCAGTGACTTTGTATTTTTTTTCACATGAAATGGTAGGGTAATTTTGACGCATATTGTCTTCTTTTTTTTTTCTTTGCATCTCCGAAGGCTTTCGACTGGCTTGAATGTGAAAAATTCTAGACTAGTTTTCCCAAAAAATGTAAAACTGCAGAAACAATTCTCAAAAAGCAGATTGTTTTGTACAAGTTCCTGTTTGAGTTCCGGCAGTGAAAGTTCAAAGGGAGAAAAGCAATACGTGGGAAGAGGAGATGGCGTGATAATTGTTGATCATGGATCACGTCGCGAGGAATCTAATTTAATGCTGAGTGAGTCGTGCTTTTCAAAGATCAAATATGTTTATTTATTTGTAATGAAATTTAACAGCTTTGAATTTCAATTTTGGCTATCTTTAAGTGGTTTTCTTTTTTGGATAGTGTGTGTGTCAAATATCAATCTAATTGTTCTGTTTTTCTAGAATTGCAGATGAGTTCGTAAAAATGTTCAAAGACAAAACTGGCTACTTTATTGTGGAGCCTGCTCATATGGTAACAAACTGGGTCACTTGTTGCTTACAGTGTTCAGTCACACATGCTAGTCTTGCTTAGTTTTTATTTTCCAATCACTTCATTATAGTAGTTACATTTGATTACACATTTTTTTAATAATAAAACACATATAATACTAGAAAATATACTAGACCATAAGAAACTGGACTCTAGCATCTATTTTCTGTCTCATAGTTGAAAGTGGAGAATTCAATTACTGCTGTATTAAGCTAGTGTTTATGACGTCTTCCACCAGCTATTAACTCTGAAACTTTGATGGTTTTGAGCGAATGATGATGTGACAATGGTCAAATTACACTATCCATTGATGACTGCCACTTTGCAGAAATTTGAGGCTGATCGGATGTGGTGTTTTAAATGCATAATGTTTAAGCCTAATCATTATATACATTCAACACAATTATACTTCCTCCACATTGTTCATGGTGCAGATGTATATGAAATCATCTTGACCAAATTTTCCGAAGCATGATTTCAAGGCTCTAACTGTTTGTTTGATGTTTATACATGTACCAGCGATTGCAAAGATAATATTTTCAGGAACAGCAAAAAATAAAATAGCGCATGGTAGCTGATGGCAGTTTGGGTTTTTGAGATTGTCATTTTAGTGGAATAGGTCATCAAGATAGAATTCCCTTTGACAGGCAATATGGTTTAAGATTTGTAGTTTTTCTTTATAAAATTGGTGTAAGATTCTCATTGAGGACTTTTGGTGAATTTGGACACAGTATAGGCAATGTTATGGTTCTCCAATAATTTAATGTCATTGTGGCTCTCTTGTTATGCATCTTTAGAAAGCATCTACAATGATAAACAAGAATTGAGCTTTTGTTTGCACAGTTTGCAGGTTTACCTAAATTACTCATTGAGTTTCCCATTGTATAAATGTCTTTTTATTTTTTGGCATTTTCAAATGATTTAGTTTCATTCTTCCTGATTGCTTTTCTCCTGATGTTTCAATAAAATCTACTGTCATTGTGTGTATATGAATCAGGAATTGGCAGAACCATCAATTAGAGATGCTTTTAATTTGTGTGTACAGAAAGGGGTGACACGGGTAATTGTTAGCCCCTTTTTCCTTTTCCCTGGACGGCATTGGCACCGGGTGAGCTTGACATACATATTGATATTTGATTCTCCCCCCCCCCCCCCCTTTTGGCATTAACATGGCATCAAATATTGTTGAATTGTTATTCTTTGAAAATTATCGGTAGGCTTCACCTTCGTATTAGATAAGAAGAAGAGTGCCCAAATGGGAATACATGATAAAAAGCCCAAAGTAAAAGTAAAAGGGTCCCCTGTAACAGAGACCCTTTACAAAGACCCATTAAGTATAGAGTGGACTACTCATGAATCAGAAAACGTCTCCCCACCAAATCAATGGATGACGCTCCTACAGAAGAGCATCCCCAATCCTTTATGTTTCTAATCGCCGCCCCCCACACATTTTCAGCGTAAGGATCTCACCCTTAAATATAACATTGTTCCTTGTGCGCCAAATGGACCACAACATCGCCGGAATCAGAATTTGCGATACTTTTGCTCTAACGCTCCGATCGCCTGCCACTCTTAAGGCCTTTCCAGTAGCCCATAGCTCCTCTGTAGATGAGAAGTTGGCATTCACCCCATATGCCTCTTCCAACCATCCCCAAACTCTCCTCACCACCGAGCACCTTACAAACAAATGCTCCACCGATTCTTCGTCCTCTGAACATAGAACGCATGTGGTATTAATCCCCGGGTTCCATGTAGCTATGCGCATCTTTGTGAGTATTTTGTCCAGATACAAAGTCCACGTAAAGGCCTTTACCTTCAAAGGGATATGACAACCCCACACCTCCTTATGCTTCCTAGCTGTGGAAGACGTAATTGGAATATCCCTCCTCAGCCAAGTATAGCAGCTACGAACCGAGAAGCCTTCAGAAGCTTTTGGGGCCCAAACGATCTCATCTAGTTTCCCATAATCCACCGCCACCTCCTGTAGCAGCTCTAACAGTGAAAGATAACTGTCGATCTCTTCATCCTTTAAATTGCGCCTGACTTGAACCTCCCAAAAACCTGTTGGCCCTCTAGGTGACCAAAACTGGGAAGCAAAGCCATCATGGGCCACCGAAATATGGAAGATCATAGGGAATTTCGTTTTGAGCGGCGTATCCCCAAGCCAAAGATCATGCCAAAAGCTAATCCTCGACCCCGATCCCAAGGACCATCGGACTGCTGCCATGAACGGTTCGATCCCACCCACAATCGCCTTCCAAATACCAGACAACTCCCCCGATGACCGAGGAAACCTGTGAGCAAGAGAGTTATCACAGTCATACCGTTCCTTCACAATTCTACACCACTGGAGGTTTGGATAAGCAAGCCAGCGCCATAGCCATTTCATCAACAGAGCTGAGTTCATGTCCTCCATGTTTGTAATGCCTGCACCCCCTGCCTTCTTACTGCTGCACACTACATTCCATCTGACCAAATGCACTCTATTTTGCACTTCTTTAGCCCCGTTCCATAAAAACCTTCTGCGGATGACCTCCAACCGATGACGAATCCCCACTGGCAGCTTAAAGAGTGAGAGGAAAAAAATGGGCAAGTTGGATAGAACAGCCTGCAAGAGGATGAGTCTTCCCCCAAGACTCAGGAACCGGCCAGACCACCCCTCAAGACGTCTCTCGAACCGACTAATAAGAGGAGCCCAGTCCACCTTGGTAATACGGCCTAAATGCAGTGGAAGGCCTAGCAGCCTTGTAGGGAATTTCTGCACTTCACAGGAAAATAGGCTCGCCAGAAACTCCAATCTAGGGCCCTCCACATTAATCCCAAGCAACGAACTTTTGCGAAAGTTTATCTTCAACCCGGAAAGAAGCTCAAAACACCGGCACACAAATCTTATACCTTGTATAGACAGCTCTGAAGCCTCACTTAGAACAAGCGTGTCATCAGCATATTGTACATGGGATACCCTTGCTCCACCAACCACTCCTTGCAGCCCAGAAACCCACCCATCTGCCGCTGCCATTTCATCATGCGGCTGAACACATTTGTTACAATAACAAACAAAAGAGGCGAGAGGGGGTCACCTTGTTGTAGACCCTTATGAAGGTGGAAGAAGCCGCATGGGTTACCATTCACTAGAACCGATGCCTTTGCCGTGGAAATGCAAGCAGAAACCATGCGAACCCAGTTTGGTTCAAAGCCATGACAACGGAGGAGATGAAATAAGAAGTCCCAATTGACATTATACGCTTTAGCAAAGTCCAATTTAATGACACCCCCTCTTGTCCCGATGGACCGCAGTGATACATTCCTGGGCCGTCATAAACCCATCTTGGAGTAGCCTCCCCGTATGAATGCATGTTGGGATTCATCAACTAGAACACCAATGACCACCTTCAGCCGGTTAGCAAGGACTTTGGCTATCATTTTATAGCAGCCATTTACTAAGAGATTGGTCTGAAATCACCTATCTCAATGGAGCCCTCCTTTTTCGGGATAAGCGCTAGGAAGTAGCATTCAGACACCCTATCCCTTGCAAACCACGATAGAACAAACCGAACATCTCCATCACATCTTGTCTCAAAGTGTCCCAAAACTCCTGATAGAAACGCAGACCGAACCCATCTGGTCCTGGAGCCTTATCCGCTTCAGCCCCGAAGATCGCTGCTTTAACCTCCTCCTCATTAAACTCCGCCTCGAGTCTCTGAAGTAAATGATCCGGTATCCGTCCGAGGTCTTCATCAAACCACATTGGACGCCATCCCCTCCGTTGTTTAAAAGCATTGGTGAAATGATTCACTAGGACCTCCTGGATTTCCATTGCATCCTCAATCTGTATCTCCCCTACTCTCAGCTTCGCAATCTTGTTAGTGCGACTCCTCTGGTTGGCAATTTTATGGAAGTACTTTGTATTATTGTCGCCCTCCTTTAACCATATCGCCCTGGACTTCTGCCTCCATTCACTCTCCTCCATCCGGATGATTTCAACCACTCTTCTTTGAGAAGACCCCGATGCTCCCTATCCTCCTCTGACAAAAGTCCTGCCTCCTCCCAACTATCGAGAATAGCAATCTGAGATCCAATTCGTTTTTCTAGCCCCTCGTGCTCGAGCAGCCTGCCTCGCCCACCTCTTCAAAGACAGCTTAAGGCGCTTGATCTTGAAGGCCACTTTGGAGCCCCGGAGAGGACCCCAGCGTCCCTTCCCCAAGATTCCACCACCCTCCCTCGAAATTCTGGCAACTGGAGCCACCAATTCTCGAAGCGAACAGGAGCAGTAGATCTCTCCCGCAGCCCGCCCGAAAGTAAGAGTGGAGAGTGGTCCGAACAAACTCGTGGCAAGCCCCGTAGGTTACACAATGGGAAAGCCTCCTCCCACTCCGGGTCGATCAAGGCCCTATCAAGCCTAGCCAGAGATGGGTCCTCCCTCAAATTACTCCACGTGAAATTCTGATTAGAAATGGGGAGGTCCGTCAAACCTTCCTCGGCAATCCAATCCGAAAACATCTCCATCTGCTGCGAAATTGCACCTGGCCGATTCCTGTCCTCCACAAAACGAGTCACGTTGAAATCGCCAAGCACACACCAGGGCATACCTGGGTCCCTCCGAACTCTGCTCAACTCCTCCCAAAGATGAGTCCGTGAATCATCATCGCATGGACCATACACCGAGGAACAGAGCCACTGCCACTGCGAATTTCTGTCTTCCAGCACTACTGACAGGGAAAATTCACCAACCACCATATCTACCTTCTTCCACATCCTTTCATTCCAGCATATGAGGATGCCTCCGGCTGATCCCACTGCCGGTTTGAATACAAAACCAGAGAGCACACCTCCACCGATGGCCCAAATATCCCCCTGTGTAACAATTTCTTTTTTTGTCTCCTGTATGCAACAAATGGACACCTTATTGACTATGATATGGTCCTTTACGACCGCCTTTTTCCGCGGGTCATTCAGACCCCTAACATTCCACACTAGGATGTTCATCATAAACACACAACTTGGAAGCCAAAACCCCTGCCTCCGGCACGCGCCTGATCAGCAATTGGAGGTCAGACCAGCCCCCTCCTCCCTGTTTAGAATCGATTCAAATAAATCTTCGTTAACGAACAGTTTGAGCCGCCGATGTTCACTGGTTTCAAATAAATCTTCGTTAACAAATATTGTTGAATTGTTATTGTCATCAAGCAAATGATTTCTTTCATTTCCTCATACTGTATTGCCTCTTTTCTAGGACATCCCCTCTTTAGCTGCTGAGGCTGCAAAGGATCATCCAGGTGTCTCATACATAGTTACTGCTCCTCTTGGTCTGCATGAGCTGCTTGTGGTATACTTCTTATATCACATTTGAATTTATTCCACCATGGTTATAAATATATGCATGTCAACAACACGTTCTTCTTATCAGGCATTAATATGCATCTATGAGCATACTATTGAGCCATACATGCATAGTGTTGTGGATATATTCTCAAGTACAATGTTACACTTAGTTATTCCTGAAGTCAATTTTGCAAACCGAACGTGTTTTGATTTTTTTTGAAGACTGAACACATTTTGAATTTTTGAGGTAAATACTTATATAATGATGTACATACTTTCACAAAAAGTGAACTACATACTTGAATGAATTGAATGAATATATTTTTGCATTTATCATTATAACGTATGTATTGCGATACAGATACTAGAGCATATACTCTAATAGAAATTTCATGTACAGTGTTAGGTGTGACATAGTGCTGCATGAATGACTACAGGATTGTCTCAATGCACTTTTGGCATACTGTTTGGTTCGATTCATTTCTGTTTCTTGTTATTAGAAACAAACATTTTTTTTCCCTCTCACATGAATCCCCCCCCCCCCTCCACCCCCCCCCCCCCCCCCAAAAAAAAAAAAAAAAAATCCCAAATAAATAAATAAGTATCAATCTCAAAAGAAGGGAAAGGAAAAAAAGAAAATATTTCTGTCTCCTCTCTTCTCCCTAAAGGGTTGTTGTGAGACATTGTTCTCTGGGAATAGGAATCGGTCTCAATGCACTAGTACATTTTTTTTTTTTTTGCTTTCTTTCCATTTGATTTTTTATTTTGAAGAATGATGCTAGCCATGATTTGAACCCTTGACCTCTTTCATAGAGGTGGGAGGTGTTTGTCGACTTAACCAAAGCTCGGTTCGCATTTCCATCAGATTTAGAATCACTTGAAGCTGAGAATGACATTGACACCTACCACACCTTGCATTTCTTTTATGTTTTTCTAATGAGCTTGATACATTATACTTGAGCAACACGTGAAAATGAATTTCTTGTTGATTGGGTGTACAAATTTTGAGTTGAACAATGCTAAAATGTCATTGGAAACGCACAAGACACTTGCATTATTGTTTTCTTAGCCTCGTTTGTGTAGTACTATGCGTCCCTGATAAGCATCGATAAATCCCAATAGCCAAAAAAGTTGTTTGTTTTGTCATTATAGTTGTGCTTTGACAAAAGATGAGCTTTGATAAACTATTCTTGGAAGGCTGGATCTGGACTTATCTATGTACATTAAAATACTAAGTCATCATGTAATTTTTTTTTTATCTCATCTACCACCCTCACTTGCATTGTAGATTATGTGACATCTTTCACACGTATTCCCAAACTCAAACAAGTAATGTAATGGTAGAACTGTCATTATAATTTATAAATTTGTATCAATCTTTTATCCATCACTTATCTTCAATATATGATGAACCAAACAACAATCTTCTACATTTTTCAACGAGAACAACAAAAAGGCAACCAAACAAAGTATCACTTATTTTACACTTATTGTTATATCTCCTGGATAACTACCAAGGACAAATAGCTATATGGTGCATGTTATAGTTTCTTCTAGGGAAATTGTGTGAATTCGTCTACATATGATTAAAGTTGTACCATTTGGTGATGGAGCATTATGTATGATTATGCGTTCTTGCAGGATGTTGTGAATAGTCGAATCATCGATTGCTTGCAACATGCAGCTGGAGATGCAGATGAGTGTGCTGTGTGCGCTGGAACGGACAAATGCCGATTTTACACAGAATAAATCAACAGATGCTTTCTGAACAACCCTCTCTTCCCACCAGGTTTATATTTTCTGGGCACCATGAAAGGTACATACTGATTCAATGATAATTTGCATGTGTGTGAGAGAAATGTTTAATGTTTTGTAACTCTTTGTTTAATTATTTATTTATTTTTGTAATTGATATGTATGTATTTATGAAAAAAAAAATACAGGAGAAATGCATTTCCCTTGAAGTGCTTCATTGTTAATCTTTTCATTTGTGTGGCATTGTCAGAAAGTTCTGTTAATCCCCAATACTCCAAGAAAAGTTTGCTTTGTCAGAATAGAACCAAATAGCTAGACTTGGATAGCATAAATTTTGACAGTAACGTGGATTAAAATATATTTTTAGATAATCTTTAAAAATATTTTACGTCGCATTATATCACGCATGATAATTCAATTCTTATATGAATGACAATGCCTTACTGTGCTTTAAAAAAAACAAAACAATACACGTTATATCACAAAATATAATATCAATTTCGTCATTTGTCTCGGTATAGGAAGTTTGTTTTCTCAAGAATAAAATCAGTTAGCAATACCTGGGGGGGGGGGGGGGGGGGGGGGGCAAAAGTGTTGATGGTAATTCCAAGGGGATAGGAATGTGAATTACAATATTCTTTTATCAATAATGATTTTTGGGCCTCAATTGGTATACCCCATCCCAAGCCCCATGATGTGGCAAGATTGAATTCTCTAAAGTAACATTTTATGTTATATTCACCTTTTTTATCTCATGTATCGTAACTGTCCCCTTAATTAATGGAGGTGAAACCATAATTTCGTTGGTCTTTCTTTTTATGGGAACAATTAATTCAATTGGAGAATTCAATTGGAAGCAATTGTGTATACTGAATACATTAATTGATTTAGATTGATTAGAGGAACAGAAGAAAAAAAGTCGATTTCTGTTTTGGGGGATTCCATTTGTTTTTATTTTGTTTCAGTTCAATCAGTGGAGAAGAGAAGAATTTTAATTCATTTAGTTTTTTTTGTAACTAATTTTTTGTGCAAACAGTGGCAATTCATTCAAGCTAGTTTTTTTTCGATCTGAATATATTATTTTGATTTTGATTTTGATTTTTCGTCATTCATTTGAATTATCATATATATGTATTGAATCTGAATTTCATTTTAAATTCAGATACATGACATGTATCTTGATTTACATACATTGTTGTGTACAAGTATGATCTGTACAATCGTTTATGATTGTGTGTTTGTGTATAATTATGCATAATGTGTCATTCATCATATTTTTTAGCTTTGTATCAGCATTATTCGATTCATTCAGATTCAAGATTTTCAAATACAATGCACATTCACTTGTATGAAATGTGTATTTGTTATTTCAAATTCCAGATACACCTGTATATGAATTTGAATTCCAGCCCATTTTTTTAACGTATTTGTTAATTCAAATTCCATATACATCTGTATCTGAAATTTGAATTACAACTCATTTTTTTAATGTTGTTATCTTTATTTTTATGGATTTGATTAATGTATAGTTGATTAATATTTAATTGCTTATTGTTGACATTTTGAAAACTTTTTATGAATTTTATGTGCAATTCTCAGTAGCATGTAAACCATATATGTTTATTTAGATTTTCAGATACATTATTGTATCTTAATTGATAATATGTGATTGGTGTTCTTTTTTTTCACCAGTGATGGTGTTTCAAATTTTTTGAAAATATGTTACGTCAGAGAGGATTTAATGGTGCCGCCTTTTGTGGGATTCAGTTACAAGGTTTAATGAGAATATTAGTTAGTTGGAACCAATTGTTAAAATTATAAGAAGGGTAGTCTTGTTATTGTCATTTTGATGATTAGAAAAAGTTAAATAGGGAATCAATAGGAGAGTGCCACACATTAGGGCTCACAAATGAGGCTTAATTTCTGGGGTCCAGGTAGCAGCTCCTTTCTTGCATATATATTTTGTAAAATATTTTTTTAAAATATTTTATCTCAACCTCATATCACAAAACATGATATCAATTTGTCATAACTATCTTTTATAGAAAGTTTGTTTTCTTGTAATAAAATCAAATAGCTATATCTGGATGGCATAAGTTTTGATGATAATCAAATAGGGGATGCATTGTGGAATAAAATATTGTCTTATTATTATTTTTAATATATTTTACGTAACGAGCATTATATGACAAAACATAATATCAATTCATATTATCAATTCGGTCTCTCTCTCCACAATAGATTATTATAAAAAATATAATGTAGTATTATTATTAAAAAGTTATAAATCCTTTTCAGCTTTTGTCCATTGCTTGTTTTTAATTTATTTATTATGATGAATCAAACATTAAAAAATGATTATGTCTTTTTCAACAAAAACAACAAAATAAATAAATTTATTTTCTATGTTATTATTGTGAAGAACAGTAGAAATGACTATAGGATGACGAGTGTCATATTTCATTTTTATATATTCCAATGTTGCAGCATAAGTACCTACTAGGTTCACAGGAATCACTTTCTTGAAACAAAAAAGTTACATATGCAAGGTTTACAATCGGTGTCCCAAAAAAAAGAATAAAAAGAATAGAATTGATTATATGCTTATCTTTGTCATTAAATCTCTCCATGTTCAAACAAAATACATGGAATAAAAAATATTCCTCTTTCAGTGACAAATCACAATTGGTTACGTAGGCTTTAAATTGATGAAAATATAATTGTTATGTATTGTCCAAAATAACTATCTAGGAACTTATTTTAGAGCCGAATAAACTTCTTGTTCTACTCAAATCTCCAATGAAAAAACCCTGGATAAGCTTCTTCTCCACTCAAATCTCTTGAATTTGTTAACATAGAAGAAGAAGAAGAAGAAGAAGAAGAAGTAAAACAGCGGAGGAGTTATGTTTTTAAAACCAAATCCCATGACATTTAAAACAGTAGTTTTTTTTTAGAAACATGAAACTAGTAATATGCGGTCATTAATACTTACAAACTCTGAATTTTTAAAATAATATAATTTGAAAAGCATCATTTATGCAGTTTTGGATATTTTAACTTTTTAAAATTATTTTTAACTTAAATAAATTATATTAAATTTAAATAAATAAGCAACAACCCTTTATTTTAAGGGTTAAATGCATATAATAATCCCCTAAAAGTTAGCATATCCATAAAACCCTCTTATTATGCGAATATCTAGATAACCCTCTCATTTGTGTCGATTAATTTGCATACCCCCCTACCATTTTGCCAAGCAACTCCAATGGTTGATCTAACCCAACACAATAAAAAGACCGATATATCTCTCTCCCATTTTAACTTAAAAAAGTTCTTTCCCAAATAAAAAACCCTAGCCTCCAGTCCCCATCTAGACTCTCATCACCATTGTCGTTGCCATCCGCCATTACCTCTCCTCACCGACATCCTCATTCAGTCTCTCACCACCAATGACGTCATCCGCCACTATCTGAGGCCATTACCTCTCCCATCGCCAACATCCCTAGTCCCGTTGCCATTACAAACACTTACATTTTTCAACATAATCACTTAGAGACTTCAAAAGTAGATGTAGGGAGAAGAAGAAGATCTAATGAGGTTTATATAAATCAAGGGAAGAAGAAGAAGATCAAATGAGGTTTAAATAAACAATCATGAGAACGATAAAAAAAAAAGATTGTTAGGAAGAAGAAAGAATAGTGGTCATTTTGCATTTTTTGTACAAAGTAGGGGTTATATGAATATATGAAATAAAAAAGTGGGTCATTTTAATTTTTTTTTAAAAACCAGGGGGTTATATGAATATATGAATTAACTTTCAATAACAAAAAGATATTTTGGTAATATAATTGGGCTCTTTGAAATTTATTGAACAAATCAGGAGGTTATATAAATAAGTGAATTAACAACCGACGGAATATTCTCACAAAATATATATATATATATTTACAGAAAGTTAATTAATAGGGTTAAATGTTTAATCATGTCAACATTGAGGGAATTATCTGGATATTTGCATAAATGAAGGGTTTCCATGGATATATGCTAACTTTCCGGATTATATGCATTTAATGTTTGTTTTAAATTAAAAGCTATAATATCTATTTGATAAATTTAATAAACATGTAATATATCTCATTTCTGATTCCCTTCCAATCTTATTCAAATTCTAGAATTTACATTTTTAATTCAAAGTGATTTCTAATTAAACGAATAAACGTATGCCGATCTTTTTTTAAAAAAATTAAACATTTGTTGATCAAACGGTTACGATCAATACAACATAAGACCACCCCAATCGAACGGTTGTGATAAAATAAACTATGCAAATCGGTATGGTGTCAGGCCCCGACTCTTCCAAATCTTTCCGTACTCATCTTATGCTCACCCTCGCGGAACACGCTAAACGTAACAATTACACGCAGCCCCTATGTCAAAGGCAATGTCCATTTCTCGAAGTAGATTTAGAGAAAAACAAATGACTCGCGGTTCATATTAAGCTGGTGCCCTAGTCCCAAGAAAACGGTCACGAAAAAGCGTCTTCGCCGACCTTGGTTGTCTCTGTCTTTCCATTAATAGCTCATTTTCGATTCCCAAATCAAAAGAGACTCAACTGCGAATAGAGAGAGAGAGAGAGAGAGAGAGAGAGGTGAAGCTTTTCATCTTCTGTGTTGTTTAAACGATGTTTCATGGTATTTCGTGATTACGTTTTTTTTTTTTTTTTTGAGATTTTTTTTGGGCGAGGTTTCAGCGTATGCTTCTCGGTTTTGTTTCGGGGGTTTGTATCGTCCAATGCAGTTTGTGAGGGCGTGGTTTGGTGTTTACATATCTGTTTTTTCTGGGTTTCTATTTAATGATACGTTAATGGTTTTATTTATGTATGCATTTTGTTTTTTTTATGTGAAGTAGTCGTTCCATATTGCGAAAGTTTAGTGTTTTCTTTTTAATCATTAATTTGAGTAGACTACAGAGTATATACTGTACCATGTTTTGTTTTTTGTTTTTATTAATATTTATTTATTTTTCTATAGTTTGATGTACATATTAACTTTTTTGTATTCTCTAAAGCATTTTTTTTTAATTGATGCGTTCTTTTATTTATTTTTTCATGCAAAATTAGTCATATGGGCATTTTTTTTAATTTCAGTGTAATGTATTCGTAGCGTTATCTGGTGTTTTTAATCTGCTTATTTTTTTAGTCTTGTATTCAATAATAGTGTTGAATGGTTCGAACTTTCATATGGTTTTTGTAATTTTTATTCAATTTTTTTTCAGTTGAAGTAATTGGTTTGAGCCTATTTTCTCTGTTTTACGTATCTGTTTCAATATTTTTTTTTGTTTGCAGTATTTTTTTGGTACTGCTGTATTTTTGGTTTTATGTGTGCTATATGAGTTTCACATTGTCCAACTTTTATATGCGATTGAAATTTATTTTTTTCTATGTTTATCATGTTTTTATGGCGTAGTTTGGTGTTTATTTATCTGTTTTTTCTTTGTTTCTATGCAATGATAGGTTGTATGATTTTATATATGTAAGTATTTTTTTTTCCATGTGAAGAAGTCATTCCATATTGCGAAAGTTTAGTTTTTTTTATTAATTGGAGTACAGAGTATATTATTCTGTACCGTGTTTTGGTTTTTTTGGCTTTTTTAAAGGTTTTTTTTTTCCGTATAGTTAGCTGTATATATTATCATTTTTTTCATGTTTGTATTCTCTAAAGCATTTTTTTTATTGATGCTTTTTTTCCCTTACAAAATTAGTCATATGGGCATTTTTTAAAATTTCAGTGCTATGTATTCATAATGTATCTGGTGTTTTTAATCTGTTTTTTTTTTACAAGTCTTCTATGCAGTAACAGTGTCGTATGGTTCAAACTTTCATACTCTTTTTTGTAATTTTTCTCCAATTTCTTTTTCAGTTGAAGTAATTTCTTTGAGCTTATTTTCTCTATTTTATGTATCTGTTTCAGTATTTGTTTTTCATTGCAGTATTTTTTGGTATTGCTGTATTTCACATTGTCCAACTTTTATATGTTTTTGAATTTATTTTTCGTATTTTTCTTCAAGAGAAATAATCATTTTGTGCTTGCTTACTGTTTTATATGGGATAATTTAGTATATTAACAATCTCAGGTCGGAGTGTGGTTTTCTTACCCCTTGATTATATTCTTGTTGAAAGTACATGGAGAACTTTACATTGCTTATAAGATTTTCAATCTGTTGTTGCCTTTCCATTGTTGGTTCCTTCACTAAAGGTTTTGGCATTTTACTATGTTGTAACAAGAATCATAATTTGTACCGGAAGTAGGTTCCTTCACTAGAATGCCTACTAGTTATATAGTGCATTATTTTTTCAACTTTGGGTGGTAGGTAATTTTCTGGTTTCTTTTATTTCAGAGAAGACTTCCTTTTATGGAATTGAGACAGAGGAAAGGAGACAGAGGTCAAGTATTAATGCGATGCGGCTTGAGAGTTAAATGCCTTGTTGGTAGAACTCTAAATCTGAGTGAATAATTGAAATGATTCATCACTGTCCTACTCTCTTTCACTAACATTTATTGCTTTGAATTATTCCTAATACAAATTGTTGATTTTAATTGTGTCACAGACACTGATGCTGGTTTTTCCCCTACACCTTCTAAGGTATGCTTTACATTTATGTTCCTGTTGCCGGTCATTTGGTCGTATCCTTTCATAGATGCCTTCTGTTCTGCTCCTTTTTCTTCTGTGGCCCATTTGTTTCTCTTCTGGAAGTAAAGTGTTAAGCATGCCATTTATTTCGTGATCCTAATCTGAGATTTTGATGGTAAGCTGCCATTGCTTGGGATAATGGTAATGTGCTCGGGCTAATTAGATAAAGTGTCCTAGTTTTGAGTTTCTCCTCTCTCAGCACCCTGTTATATGCTGGACTGCTCTGGGTGATGGCCTTTTTATCTGAAATTTTGGGGTAACCTTGTGACAATGGTACAACCACTGTCTTATCAGTGTGAGTTAAATTTGATCCCTTGCCACCTGTCAGTGTGGTCATAATGTGACATGATCCACCATAAGGCAATCTACTGTACAGCAATGTCATATCTATTTTTTTTTCTTTTTTCTAAACCATTTATTTATTTATTTTTGTTATGTTCACTTTTGTTCGTTTTGCTTTATGACTTGGTAAAATAGTATTTAATAAATTTGTGGTAAATCCGTATGCTTAATCAAAACTTTTGACTCGTACGGTCTATCATCTGTTTTCTGTGGGTATCCATAGAGACAGCAGAACAGCCGGCAAATTTGCTGTACCACCTCACCTGATAGCATTATCACTTCTTGATGACCATTCAAAATATTCCTTTAAATCATTTGTCAAATAATTTTTCTTAAGAAAGGGTGGGATGTCCACCAAATTTTATTGCTATTTGAGAACGACAAAGGAAGCATAGAGACGAAGTATCTCCCTCGAACACCAATTGTACTCTTCAACAAGATCACCTGAGACTTCCATGCCCATGTTACAGTCTTAAGAACACGCATTTTCTGATATGAAATTTCTTAAAAATTTTGTCCACTCTCTTGCATGCCTTTATGAAGCCCAAAAATACTTCCCAAGTATTTCTATATTACATTCTTTGCCATGGGATCTTTTCATTCCTTCAAAGACTATAAGTCTACAACACTGCGTGTGGGATCATCCAAACGAAATGCCTTTCTTTCTCTTATCGACTTTTTTATTTAGAGCTTGAAAAATTCCTTGCACAGACTCAAAAGAGACACTCTTTAGCCATGAGGCAAAAAGCTGCCTCATATTGTCCCCTTTTTGTCTGAATTATTTTTTCTGAACATATTATAATATTTTTACATTTATTTAAGCTCGTCTGGTGAAGATGTTACACACACACACACACATTTTTGTCCTTGTCCTTCTCTCGTTATGAGTTATGTTAATGAGCCATTGATGACATCACCTTAAGTAAATAGACACTGTTTGTTTCTTTAATTTGTTGATCATCTTTTGTCTTTTGAAGCTGTTGTATCATTTCCAGATATAAGGAAAATAGGTGCCAAATAAATGATAGCCCATTGCTATCAGGCAGTGGCTATTTGTCACTCATTGCTGGATATATGTGGCTTTCTAAAATTTAAAATCTGTTCAATAATTTTATATGGACTTAAAATGCCAAATAAATGATATGAAGTACCCACCTTATTTCTGATTGCTGTTCTGCACTTAAAGATATAAGAATATTATTATGACACATCAACTTACATGGGTGTTTCATTTTCCCATTGAGTAATGATTCACCATTGAAATTGTAATATTGAGTACTACCAGGTCGTCTGATCCATTTCAGGTCTTGAAGCATTTTTTTCTTTCAAGAAATTCCTGTCTTGTATAAATAGACATATCCGTCGCGTGATATTGGTGAAAGATCGACTCAACTTAACTTAAATCTCGAGTTACCTAGCAACATTGACTGACCTAAAATTCTCACCAATGATAGGAGGTTTTTCAAAATTTTTTTTCCTTCCATGATATTATGCTCTTTGAGTTTGAATACAGTTGAAAAACTATTTGTCATTTAATTTCTTGGAAAGATGAACTTTTTGAGATGTCTATGGTAAGTATGATCTACTTACAAAGTGAGAAATGCTATTGCCAGATGAATTCAAGTGAAAAGCATTGATTTTTTTATTTCTTTCTAGAGAAGTAAATTTTTTGAAAATAATTCAAGGACAAGTTTCCCTGAGGACTTAAAATTTTGATTTGGTGCAATTAAACCTGAGGATTTTTTGTTGGGCGATGTCATATGGAAAATATATGGGAGTCAGCTATTCATTTCATTAAAGACTGAGGGTTTTACTGGGCAGGGAATTTCTATGACTTTTTCTGGGGTTGTATTGTGATTGATGAGTAATGTGTCTGTTGAAGGGAAGTTGGTAGATACCTCTTTTACTGTGTCCCACATCAGTGAGGCAGTTCCGGAGTGATTTTGGTTTTTTTGGTTTCTAGTTTATGTATTTGGGCATTCACTTCATTCTTAATAAAATTGGGGTAGGATGCCTACCATTTTCTCATATATATATAAGTAAATTTTGTTTGAGTTATTTAAAAAAGAAATAGAAGTAAGTAAGAAGTTTATATATATGATGGGATGGGCTGTGTGTTGAGCCATGTAGTTAACAAGAAATGAGAAGATCTTGAGAGGAAAGGAACGCTACATGGAAAATAATTGGAATTATGTGGTCTCTTTCCCTAAGGATTGGTGCTGCCACCAAAGGCAAAATGGAAATCTACTCCTAGGGTGAACATTTTCTTGTTGAGTATGGTTAACCGTATGAGTGAGGGATTTGGGAGGACGACATTTTTTGTGTCCTATCCGTTCTCTTTATTTCCGTTTCGTCTTCTTTTTTATTTTTAAAAATAAATGGTAGGCATTCATCTTCTATTTAAAATAGGGATAAGTGCCCAAATCGGGAAATACAAACAAGCAAAGGAAATGAAATGCTCCGGTAGAAGAGTGGTCTACCAAAGAGCCACCTATTCTACCTTTATTTCCCTTTCTTGCTTTAAGTAAGTCCTATCTATTTACCAATTTAATAAACTTGGTGGACACTACCTTTTTCAAGTAAAAAGAAGCTTTTATGTTAATTGTATAAAGGATGTTGGATCCATTAGGAGCTGTCAATGAGGTTGAATGGCGAATTTATGAATTTTTTTTTTATCATTTTCCATTTTACCAATTTTGCAGACTGATTTGGCTCATCATGATCCTTTTACTATCTCATTGAAGAATTTTGGCAACAAGCTTTCAGGGAAAGAATCAGGTAGCTCAGCTTTGACTATTTACAAAAAATATTTAATGAAGTATTCTTCCCCTTTTATTAGTTTTCATATTGCTCTTCATGTTGTGTGTGATTTATGTAGATGTTGAAATTCGTAAAGGTGGAAAATTGTTGACTCCATCTCATTTGGAAAAGGAGTATCAAGATTGGATCTTTCAGATGCATGAAAAATATGACGAGGAAATTGGCTGTGGTGAAGATGAACCTGTTGTTGTTCTGAATCCTAGGAACAAAAAGGGGCTTTGTATTTCTGCTGATGGTAAACAATTATGGACAATGCTTGCATAAAAGATTTTTGTTTATGATCTGAATGTTCTATTTTTGTGCTACAAAAGGCATGTAGTCATCTGAAACTGTTTTTCATATGTTTACTTAGATTTATTTCTCTACTTCCTTTATTACACCCATTTCAGTCACACAGGTTGTAGTTTGACAACTAATTTAGTCTGTATGACATTGCAGGCCTGATATATTCTGTAATATTTTTCCACTTAGTATAGCTGGTGTCAAGCATACTACAAATCATTTGGATTTTCTTTAATTTAGTTTCTCTATTTAGTAGTTTTTGATTACTTCTTTTGTTTTCCATTGTATCTAGTTGTGAGAGTGCATCGTACCATAAGAAGGAATGGTAGGTCTTGGAAATCTGGTGAGAAAATTAAATTCCTTAAAGGCTCACCTGGGTGCCACAAAAACGTCCTCTATGCAACATTAGAGTACATCTTGCTTGAAGGATTCCAAGGGGATGTCGGTGGTAAGTCATTCATTTCACAATATATATGTGATCTCTTCTGTGCATGCTCTGTACCTGATTTTCTTATGTACCACGTATAATTATCTATTTTGGGTCTATTATGCAAGTTGTTCTGTGTAATGTCCTTATCTTCTCTTTGTACGTGTACAACTATTTTTTTTAAAAAAAAACTTGTAACTATTTTCTATTTGTTGTTTGTTTTATTATTCAAGGTCTTCTAGTTATATTTTTTGTTTGGTTTTCACTTTTTGTTTGATATTTGCATATTTTTTCTTCTTCAATAGGGGAAGCTCGCTTAATATGCAGGTAATTTGTTTTCCATATTTCTTGTCTCTGTGAGTGAATATAGCTACATTCTTCTCGAGTTTAACTTAGTTTATATTGTGGGAAGGCCACTTGGTTGTTTAGAGGAGGAAGGTTGCTTGCTTACCGTAGATGATGGAAATGCATGCCTCGACATACGTAAATCCTTATCTTTCCCTATAAGTGTGATTGATCACGGAAAGGTATCATTTATTTCTAATTAATTGTTTAGTTTTTAGAATAGAAAGTTTAATTGTGAATATTTTATTGCGAGATTTTTCTTAATGATTTTTTATATCATTGCACCAGTGTCATGTGATTGATTTGAACACCTGGAATGACCAACTTGATAAGCAACAACGCAAGGCTCCTTCTACAATTGACATACTTGGGGAGCAACAGTGTCAGCAGCTGGAGATCGATGGGGTTAGGTTTTTCTTTTTCTTCCTTTTTTTTTTTTTGAGAAATTGATGGTGTTAGTTTAAGCAACTCGTCTTCCATGAACTTGGAATCTCTATCCTTAAACATGCAGAATTATTATACACTTTTCTCCCAGTTAATCCAGTTCTCATATCTACCATATTTGTATATTTATGTATGTGTCAGGTGCTGCCTACAGACAATTATGTATCGGCTGGTCATGCTCCTCCTGAATTAGTTGTTGGAGTTATTAGACCTGGCACTTTTGATGCTTCTAGCTCATCGGGTTCTCTGGATCAAAAGTTCATTGTGAAAGATGATCTAGAAATGACAATGGAAATTAGACGTACCCATGATGGTAAACAATGTCATGCTGATGAGGTTATTCATGGAGAACGCGTTAAGCCTTCATCCTATAAAGGGTTACAAGGATTATATATTTTTTCCCTAGGACGTAAGCATCCAAGGCTTTTCTGCAAGTCAGGTGCCTATGTATTTTCTTTTTCCGTGGTAAGTCATTATTTTTTTTCATAATTTTCACTATGCACAGTATATGATGTGCGGTGTCTGTTCCCCATAATACCTTCTGCTCCATCTT